>CM077153.1:49754086-50037411 GCA_039583875.1 Platanthera guangdongensis | reverse complement strand
TGAACCGCTCCCCCCGTGTGGGCCCCCGAGGAATAGATGCCGGGAAGCCCCTGATGGCCCGTTGCCATCCTTTCAGAGTAGCGAGTTCCGCTATTAGCGGCCCAATTGGGGGCTGCGTAGAGTAGGGCTGCTTGGCGGTTTTGTGCTAATAGTAAGGCGGGCGGGGAACATTTTACTTAGACCCGAGGTGGCACCTTTAGTTAAGGAGTGGATCTCGAGATCCTCCTTGGATGTTCCGGTCGGCCAAGAGAGCCCTCCGAAGGTGCCTTAGCTCAGCCCTTGGCTTGGGAGGGGAAGAGTTAGTTAGTCTTCCGGGTATGCGGCGGGTCCTCCACGCTGAGACCTTGGGTCTGTCCCTTGTGTTCCTAGTCTTGTGCCTAGATCGTTCGCTGAGGGTATAGGTGCGCGGTCACCCTTCCCCAGGGTCGAACTCCACATGAGACTGATTTTCCGGTTTCAACAATCCTCATGTTTGGATCTTCAGTATGTGTGCTTGTTTACATATGTGTGTGTGTGTGGTTGTGTGCTTGTATTTGTGTGTGTGCTTTTGTGTGTGCATGCGCGTGTGTGTGCGCACGCGTGCACGATGTGTGTGCGCACGCGTGCGCGATGTGTTTGTGTGTGTGGATTTATGTGGGTGTTTATGTGAGTGGTTGTATGTGTATGTGTGTGTGATTATTTTTGTGGTTCTATATGCTTAATTATTATTGCATCTTTGTTTATATGTAGATGAATGAAAAAGTCAAAAGTGTTGAGTGTGGAAGCTTCACTCGGCACCTCAAGACGCAAAATTCTGCTAAACATTTCTGCGTTGAGTGACAAGGCTTCAGTCAACGCCTTTGCAGATTGTCTGAAATTTGCTAAGTCCAGAATCGCTGAGTCATGCTGACGTCATCAAGAATTCAAATGTCGCGGGATTTGTACGCTAGATGACAAAAGACGCCGCTTGCCTTTAGTACAACATTTAATGCAAAAGAAGTGTTACAGTTACCAACTTAGGCCGGTCCATACTGCACAAAGAGCCGTTGAACGACGGGATATAAAAGTAGAGTTTTGAGAAAGAAGAAAATGATGAATAAAGAAAAGGACAGAGCTTTTCAATTATCTTCTTCCTCTTGACGAAGTTGAGTTTTTCCAAGAACTTGCTCTTACAGCAAGTCTGTGAACCACAAACAGAAGACGGATGTTGAACAAATAAATCATTGAAGAATAAATCTGTGTTCAACAACAAGATAAGAAAGTTCTCTTTCTGAGTTCGAAGGAGAAGCAGAGCAAAAGTTGGCTAGTTGAAGAAACAGAGAACTGAAAAATCAGTTTTTCTTCAACAACAAGATCAAAAAGTTCTCTTTCTGAGTAAGAAGAAGAAGCAGAGCAAAGCCAAGTTGTTGGTGTTCTTCAAGGCCACTACAATCAACTCGACCACATAAAAGGCTTGAAGGAATAGTGCTCTGCAGATATCTTTTCAGCACAAGCAAAAACATCCTGAAGATCTGTTCTTGGTGCTGTGAAGAAGATAAGACTGAACTTTCTCAATTCAGGAAGAAGGCTTGAAAAATTATTTCTCTAGAGTCAAAGTTAAGACTGAGTTTACTCAGTCTAGAAAGGCAGACTCAGAGAACATTCTCTATGGAGTCAATCATCAACCACAATCTCTCTTTCTGTAGGGTTCTAATTGATCTGAGCTGTAAGCCTAATATAAAGGCTGACTTGTAGGATCCTGTTGTGGATCTGAGGTAGGGCCTGTGTGCCTGAGGTAAGAGATATATTCTCTGTGGTAGGATTCTGTTAAGAATCTGAGGTAGGGCCTTTGGCCTGAGGTAGGATCTGAATCAGATCTGAGCTATAAGAGAGTTATACTCTCTAAGTGTAGGACTATCATCCTAGCTTGAGTTGTAGGACTTTTGATTAAGTCCGAGGTAGGTGATCTGAAGGATCACTGAGCTGTGAGAGATATTATCTCTGAGTTATAGGGCTTTGGCCTGAGTTAGGACTTGGAGGAAGTATGAGAGATTCTGCGGGATCTGTGTTGTAAGCTCTTTGACCCGAGTTTGGAGAAGATTGCCTTGTCTAACACACTGTTAGAAAGGTGGGAGGAAAAGTGAATGTACCCATACATTTGGGAACCACTATAAATTCTGGTATGCTGAGTCTTATTCTTGAAAGCTAACAACATAACTTAACACTCAACACACCAAAAGAAAAAGGTAGTCATAAAGACTAGGAAACCTATTCACCCTTCTCTAGGTGTATAACTATTCTTGAAACAAAGACTTAGACATTTTTCTGTCTTCCATTGTTGAGGCTTTGACAGATCCTGCTGTATTCAGCTCCTTTTGAGCTATGATGTTGAATAAACTGTCTTCACTCAATGATTGTGGACTTAGACATTTTTCTGTCCATCCAGCCCATAACCATGTGTCTACCTGTCCAATCAATGTGAGAAGGACTACCCTGCATACATGAACGTACACACACATCAAATACAACTGTGTGTATATTATTGACCTGTTTGACTTCTTCAAATCAGGGTCATTGAGATCAATGGACACAACCATCTACATGAAAGGGACAAAGGAGGTGAAGGATGACAAAAAATCCCTCCTAAATCAACAATATGAAGCTTTCAAGCAAGGAAAGAAGGATTCCATACCTGAATGCTATGCGAAGTTCTTCATAATAGTGAACAGTCTGATCACCTATGACCGACAGTTCACTAATTATGAGTTGAATGACAAATTCTTAAGATCCCTAAATAAGAAATGAGATATGAAGATCTGTGCCATCAGAGAAGTTGGCAACTTGGCCAACACGTTGCCTCAGAATCTATTTGGGAAGCTGCTATCCCATAAGATGTAGCTGAACTCCAGGAAGGCTGAAGAAGATGCTGTCAGATCTCTCAGCAAATATAAGACTGTGCCTTCAAAGCTAAAGCCACAAAATGAAATAGGGAAAAGACTCCACTAAGGATAACTGTAGAGTCAGAAAGCTCAGATCTCAGCTCCTTTGGAAATGAGCTATGAGATGGAGAACTGATACTATTCTCCAAGCAGTTTAAGAAGTTGTTGTGTGGGAGGAGACAAGGAAATAACAAAGGCTCTTCTAGCTCCACCTCAAAGAATCCTTACTCCAGTAAGGACAAATCTAGAAATGACCCCTCTGGGGAAAGGTATGACTCCAAATAGAACAAACATGTTAAGACTAATGTTGTTTGCTACTATTACAACAGGAGTGGACATGTCATTGCTGAATATCCAGTTGAGGAGTATATGAAGTCTGAAGACAAAAAATTATCACATGGACAAGAAGACTGAAAAGAGCTTCTTGGTCAAGAAGAAAGTAAGCCTATCAGACAGTGATTCTGAGTCTTCAAAATCAGATGAAGAGGAGGCCTACATTGGTCTCATGTTTATCGAAGAAGAGGCTGATCATCCAGCTGCCTCATCATTCATAAGGGCTCCACTGTCCTCTATTGAAAATAACTGTGAAGAGGATGAGAAGTTCAGTCTCATGGCTCTATCAGAAGACAATCAGGATAATGCTATCCTCGATGAGATACACTCTATCTCTAACTCTTCTTCTACCTATGAGTCTGGCTCGTACTCTGATGCATCCACTTTCTCCAGTGAGGATGAGGGATCAGATTTTGAAGAAGATGTCAATAAATTAATTTACAGTCATGCTGCAATTCTAGATGCTCTGAAGAAGAGCAAAAGACGTGTTAAGAGACAAGCTGTGGAGATTGTCTCTCTACAATAAGTTGCTTCCCTGCAGTCTGAGTCAGCATCCTTGCTTGCTCAGATAAGGAGGGAAGTTAGTCAATTGAAGACAATCTCAATTATCCAAATTGAGACCATCAGCTAGAAGAACAAGGTCATTATGGATCTTGAAGAGAAGCTCCTCAAGGAGAGGCAGATGGTGGCTGAATTCTCGAAGCCCAAAATAATGCTGCCACTGATAGACTCCTTTACCTCCCAATAGGATAAGAGAGGTTTGAAGTTTAAGTTGAACTCTAGAGCTGCCCATTCCAAAGGGAAAGTCAAAGCTCCTACACTAGAAGAATGAGAATTCTTCTTGTATCTTATAATGGAAGGAGAATGGGCATGAGTTTGAGTGCACTTAAGGCTCCCCATGAAGAAATCTAGATAACCCATCATGAACCATTTGTATTTGGTACTCCAACCCCCACACTTAAGGGTAAGACAGTGGCCTATTCTCATGTTCCTCCAACAAACACCTGGACTAAGGGTAATTCAGTCAGTAAGCCTCGCCTAGCGGTTTCTGAAACCATCAACTCCATGTCAGCTACAAAGATGGCATCTGTTGGTGCTACTCAGAATATTCCATGTGCATCCATTGACAGACTAACTTTTAGTCAGATACTTGCTGAAAGAAATAAGAAAATGGCTACTGCTCTCCCATCTGGACAGACGTATATTGATAGCTTGCACTCTTCAAAGGCTGTTCAGAAGAGGAGATACAACATTCATGAGTGTTGGTGCTGTGCCAAAGTGGGTCACTTTGCCATAGATTATTAGCACAACTCTAGTGTGCCAAGGTCAAGGGCGAGTCTTCCTGAGAGGACTACTGCAGGTAGACATGTACATTTTCAAGGTAACATGAACCTAGGACCCAATCCCTTTTGGGTTCCTTAGGTAAACTAATCTGTGTTTGTAGGGTAGTCCAAATGCCCATACAATGCCAATATGGTATTTGAACAATGGATGTTCCAGACATATGTTTGGAATAAGGAGCCATCTTAAGGTTTTATATGGGTTGAAGCAAACCCCCAAGGCATGGTTATAGAGAAGATAAAAAAAGCTCCTTTGACACCTGTCAATTTATAGCAAGAAGACTTGTATCTTGGAGCAGTAAGAAGCAAACACGTGTTGCAATCTTAACAGTTGAATTAGAATACATATTAGCTGGAAGTTGATGTGCACAGCTACTATGGATCCAACATCAACTCCAGGACTACAATATCAAGCTAAGTAGAACTTTAATGTTTTGTGATTCTACTAGTGTAATCTCTATTGCTAGGAATCCTGTATCTAATAGCAGAACTAAGCACATAGAGATTAAGTATCATTTTATTATAGAGCATATAAAAAGTGAGGACATCAGTCTTGAGTTTGTCCGTACAGACAAACATGTGGCTGATATTTTCACCAAGCCAGTAGATGAAATCAAGTTCAACACCTTCAAATTTGAATTGAGTATGATGAACTTAGTATAGCTTCAGTATCTCTTCATGCATTTTAGTTGCAGGTAGTATTAATCCATGTAGGATAACAAAGAAGATATGGACCAAGTGTCCAAGCTTCGAATGAGCTGAGTGTAAGTGCTCAGGCGTCGAGTCCACTGACTGAGACATCAACATCAAGTGCGTTGAGTCTAAGTGTCCAGGCATCGAGTGCGTTGAGACAACTTCAAGCATCGAGTGCGTCGAGTCCACTCAACGCATGCTCTCAGGGACTTCTATTTGCGCTATCTCGCGGGGTTATTCTCAGCCGATGATTTCCTCATGTACGTGCTTCTCCACATCTCAATAAATAGAGGTAATTATAAATAAAAGTGTGTGTGCTTAGAATAAAATACACTATTTCTAGCCCTTTCAACATTCTGTCTCCCTGCGACGAAAGATCGAGAAATCCACAGAATTCCAAAGTACACCGCCGGATCAGTCTTGAGAAAAGAGCTGAATCTCAAAGGAAAGTTTCTGGCAGATATAGTTGGGAAGATCTGATCTACAAGACAGGTTCCCATGATAAGGATGGACTCAAAGATGTTTGACTGGTGGAATTGAGTTTTGTTGGCACATCAGCAGACTAGTGAGAAGAAGAAAAAGAAGACTACTCATCACAGAGGAAAGCATAGGAAGCAGTAAGGAAGAGGCACATGATCCTCAACTGTCTGATTCTTCTGAGGAAACAAGAAGAGATAAGAGTGCTCAGGTTTCAATATCTTCTGAACCTACAACAAAGAATGTCCAAGTCAGTGACTCCCAATAAGAGAACATTCCAGCAGTGGTAGCTGAAATGGTAAGTGAAAGTATTGTGGACAGGATCTGTGCAAATATTGGAGGGGGGGGGGGGGGAGACTAACAAGCTAGATACTCCTGTTGAGGGGGAGCAAGTTCTGTTTGATATGCTGGATAAGCTTGACTCTTACCTAGAGAATCTCCAACATAGAATAGATCAGAATAATACTGCTGAAGACCAAAATGTCCATATGGAAAATGCTGAGGTTGAGGGGGAGACTACCCAGATAATTGCACCTATTGTGGGAGAGTCGGTGCAATCAGTTCAAGAAGAGTTGGAGTGCTTCATTGAAAATCTGCAGAACAGGATTGCTCAAGTCCTGAAGTGAGTCCTTTCTATCCTGAAGTTGAGGCGGGGGGGGGGGGGGGGAAGTCCTTGATAAAATGACTGAAGATGCTCCAACTATAATTGATACAAGTCAGCAAATTCCTATGTGAAATGCAGAGATTGAGGGTGAGATTCCAACATAACTCCCTGCTCAAGAAAATGAGTGTCATTGAAACTTCAGAGGATAGTTAACTATCTGGATGAAAAGATAGATTAGGCCAAAACCTCCCTGACTACAACTGTATATGAAGATGTCATAAAGGGGGAGAAGACAATGATCAAGAGAGAAGACAATGATCAAGGAGGAGAATGTTGTTTGGGTTTCCAATGTAATCAAAGGTTCATTGGGGCTTGAACAATACACATATGACAACATTCCTCCTATTCAAGAAGAACTGTATGATGATTAGTATGGTGATCAAAGGGCAAATCAATGTGATAATCAAGATGGTGCTTAGTGGGCCGAACCCTCTTCTGCTGCGGATCAGATAGCTAAAGCCAAAGACAATTCTATTACTAAAGAAGAGGAAGAGATCTGACTCAACAAGAAGAGGAAGTACAGAAGACAAAAAGTTGGGTGCTATGCCAATAGATGTTGTTGAGCCAAGCAAGTAAACGGCTGCAAAGAAACCTAGTAGGGGGATAATGTTCAAGGAGTCTGAAACATTACATGTTTCTTGTTTTCCTTAAGGTTTTTAGGAGTGTGAACATTTTGTTATATGCACACTGTCTATTTTGATAATCATATTTGTGTATGTGTATCAATTTTGCTCCTATATACTGTGAATGTTTATCTTCTATATATGCTAGTGTACATCATTGACTAGGGTTCTGACTTCTTCAAATATGAGGAGATTTTTGAGTCCATTGATCACAATATATTAGATTTGAAGAAGGCCCACAAGTCAATGATATACACATGAATGTATTTAATATATGTTCAAGTTCATTGTATGTAGGTTGTACTCTGTTACATTGATTAGACAGGCAATCAGAGTCACAATGACATCTAGACTCAAGACAAGTTGTTGAACAAACAGAAAATTGGCTAAGTCCAAAAGTGTTGAGTGAAGATAGTTCACTCAACGTCAAGAGGCTAAAAGTGTTGACAGAACTCAAGCAATCAAAGCGTCAGAGTTGCTGACAAGAAATCTGTCTAAGGACAGAAGCATTGAGTGAAGGCAGTTCACTCAACGCCAAGAGGCTAAAAGAGTTGACAAAACCTCAAGCAGTCAAAGCCTCAGTGTTGCTGGCAAGAAATCTGTCTAAGGACAACAATGTTGAGTGAAAACAATTCACTCAATGACAAGAGACTAAAAGCATTGACAAACCTCAAACAGTCAAAGCCTCAATGTTGCTGACAAGAAATCTGTTTAAGGACAAAAGCGTTGAGTGAAGGCAGTCTACTCAACGCCAACTCATCTGGATTTCAGTTCAAGTATAGAAGCGTTGAGTGAAGACATGCCACTCAATGCCTCATCAAGAAGACTGTCAAAGCCCAGAAGCGTTGAGTGTTGAAGCTGCACTCAACGCCTTCATGCAGAGAAATTTTAACTAAGTGCAGAAGTGTTGAGTAATGAAGGATCACTCAACGCCTTAACAGTTAGACTGCAAAAGTCAAAAGCGTTGAGTGTTGAAGGTTCACTCGATGCCTCAAGATGCAGAATTCTGCTAAGCGTTTCTGCGTTGAGTGACAAGGCTTCACTCAACGCCTATACAGATTGTCTGAAATTTGCTAAGTCTAGAAGCGCTGAGTCATGCTGATGTCATCAAGAATTCAAATGTTGCGGGATTTGCATGCTAGATGACCAAAGGCGCCGCTTGCCTTTAGTACAACATTTAATGCAAAAGAAATATTGCAGTTACCAACTTCGGCTAGTCCATACTGCATAAAGAGCCGTTGAACGGCATGATACAAAAGCAGAGTCCTGAGAAAGAAGAAAATGATGAATAAAGAAAAAGACAGAGCTTTAGTTATCTTCTTCCTCTCGACGAAGTTGAAGTTTTCCAAGAACTTGCTCTTACCGCAAGTTTGTGAACTACAGACAGAAGGTGGTTGTTGAAGAAATAAATCACTGAGAAATAAATCTGTCTTCAACATCAAGATCAGAAAGTTCTCTTTCTGAGTTCAAAGGAGAAGCAGAGCAAAAGTTAACTAGTTGAAGAAATAGAGAACTGAAGAATCAGTTTGTCTTCAACAACAAGATCAGAAAGTTCTCTTTTTGAGTAAGAAGAAGAAGCAGAGCAAAGCCAAGTTGCTGGTATTCTTCAAGGCCACTGCAATCAACTCAACCACATAAAAGGCTTGAAGGAATAGTGCTCCACAGGTATCTTTTCAGCACAAGCAGAAACATCCTGAAGATCTATTCTTGGTGTTGTGAAGAAGATAAGACTGAACTTTCTCAGTTCAGGAAGAAGAAGGCTCAGAGAATCATTTATCTGGAGTCAAAGTTAGGGCTGAGTTTACTCAGTCCAAAAAGGCAGACTCAGAGAACATTCTCTCTGGAGTCAATCATCAACAACAATCTCTATTTCTGTAGGATCCTAATTAATCGGAGCTGTAAGCCTAAAATATAAAGGCTGAGTTGTAGGATCCTATTGTGGATCTGTGGTAGGGCTTGTGTGCCTGAGGTATTAGATATATTCTCCAAGGTAGGATTCTGTTGAGAATCTGAGATAGGGCCTTTGGCCTGAGATAGGATCTGAATCAGATCTGAGCTGTAGGAGAGTTATACTCTCTGAGTGTAGGGCTATCCTCATAGCCTGAGTTGTAGGACTTTTTATTAATTCTGAGATAAGTGATCTAAAGGATCACTGAGCTGTAGGAGATATTATCTCTGAGTTGTAGGGCTTTGGCCTGAGTTAGGACTTGGAGGAATTCTGAGAGATCATGCGGGATCTGTGTTGTAAGCTATTTGAGCCGAGTTTGGAGAAGATTGTCTTATCTAACATACTGTTAGAAAGATGGAAGGAAAAGTGGATGTACCCATACCTTGGGGAACCACTATAAATCCTGGTGTGCTGAGTTTTATTCTTGAAAGCTAACAAAATAACTTAACACTCAACACACCAAAAGAAAAAGGTAGTCATAAATACTAAGAAACCTATTCACCTCTCTTATAGGTGTATAACTACTCTTGAAACAAAAACTTTCAGTGTTAAAAGGCTGTCGGTTCGTGAATCGTCTGAGCAGCCCACCCTCAAGTATAAATAGGGACCATAGGTGCTTGGATGGGACACAAAGACTTAGACTAGAACCTGCCTAGTTGCTGGTGCAGACACTAAGTCCACTCAGTCTTCTCTCTTTTCTCCCCACTTGTACTCACTCGTATTCACCAGTAACCTCTTGACAGTTAATCAAGAAGCCCATCACAAGGAAGGAATTCGCCGTGGCGGGTCAAATCTGGGTAGTATCCTTTCCAACTCCTAAGTATAGGAAAAGATCTTCTGACTGGAGGGGTCTCTAGAGGCGTGGGTTCAAGGTCAACTGACCTTTTAACACCTCAAATGTCTGATCGCACTCTTCCGTCCACTCGAACGTCTTCTTTACTCAGAGTTTTGAAGAAAAGGGCACACTTGTCTTCAGAGCGTGAGATAAAATGGCCGAGCCCTGCAACCCTTCCTGCCAACTACTGAACCTCCTTCGGAATCTTCCGAAACTTCATCTCAAAGATGGCTCTTACCGGTCTGAAGTTATGGTCAATGTTGAGACGATGGCAGTCAACCACTGGGCTGATCTCAGGCATGTCAGAGTCCGACCATGTAAATACATAGAGGTTGCCGAGCAGAGACTGGACGAGCAACGCCTTGCTCACTCCTTCCAATTCAGCATTGACGGAGGCGATCCTACCACCATCCCCCATGGGACTGGTATTTCTTGGACTTCCTACGTGGGTTCGAGGTGCAGCCCGCTTGCCCAAGTCGCGAACCGATTCTGCATGCCTGCCCCCATCTCGCGGTCTACGGCGAGTGCTTGTCCCCATCTCGCGGTATGCGGCGGTTGCTTGTCCCCATCTTGCGGTCTGCGGCGAGTGCCCTCTCTCCTAGATGGGCATTCAGCAGCATTTCATGCGAAGGATTTTGGCTTTCTCTTCTCGCACTGCCCACATGTCGAAAGACTTCACAAACCTATTGAATTTGAGGGGTGATTTTACAAACTACTTGTCCACGCTCACCACACCAAATTATGTTGAGCCAAAAATATCACAAACTCTATGTGCGCTATCCCTGGATCAGGTGGTCGACAGAGAAAAAAGAGGTTCGCAAGTGATTGGTTACTAACCATGTGGATGGTTTAAGTGAATAAAAGGAGCGTGAAAAGGAGGTGTCACTGAAAGCGACGAACGGTTCGCGAAGAAGGAAAGAAGTAGTTTTCAGTTCATTATATTAGCCATGTGTTGAGGGGTGTCGAGACTTGCTATCCCATCCTAGAAAGACTGGCTCTGGCCCTGATTATTTCAACATGAAAGCTCTGACCATATTTACAGGCCAATTCCATCAAAGTTGTGACCGATCATCCCTTGAGAGCAGTTTTGGAGAAGCTAGATCATTCAAGGCGGCTGGCAAAGTGGGTCATAGAACTTAGTTAGTTTGACATAACATACATTCCAAGAGCCGTCATCAATGCACAAGTCCTGGACGATTTCCTCATCGTCCTTGCAGATGATCACGTCCTCAGGGATGAGGTTTCAACTCCGTTGTGTTGGAAAATGTTTGTCGACTGGGCCTCCAGTTTGAATTTGGATGGAGCAGGGATCGTCTTAGTTAGCCTCTGTGAATCCAGGATCGAGCATGCTGTAAAGTTCTATTTTTCTGTGATGAATAACCAGGCTGAGCATAAAGCCTTGAAAGTAGGGTTGAGCTAGGCCCGAGATATAGGCATCAAGGACATAGAGTTAAAGACATATTCATTAGTCATAGCATCACAATCAATGATGTTTTCGAAATAAGGGAGCCGCTCCTGTAGAAGTATCTCGTCCTGGTCAAGCAATACGTGAGACTTTTTCGCACTTTCAATATTCACCATATCCCGGGAGAGTAAAATGTGGAGGCCGATGAGTTAGCAAAGTATGGACATCCCGCTAGAGGAACTCTCACAGATTTATTTTGTCCTACGATTAAAGAGGCGTACGTCATGGACATTGATCGACATCCATCTTGGGTAGAGCCTTTTGTTGACTACTTTGCGACTGGGGAAGTTCATCCTTTGGTAAGTGATAAAAGGTGGTTCATGCTAAATGCGACCCATTATTCTCTAATCTCAGGGATTCTCTATTGTAAGACTCTTCTCTCGCCTTTAGCAAGATGTGTGGTGGAAGAGATCCCTCGAATCCTACAAGAAGTGCATTCAGGATAGTGTGATAGTCACTCAGGAGCTAGAACCCTCGAAAAGAGAATTGTGCAAATTTTGCCAGAAAGCCCCTACATGTTGCTTGTCAGGCAAGGTAATGACGACATGATAGAAAGCAACAAGGAAGAGCTGAGGTGCAGTCTTGTTTTGATCGAGGAGCTCCGCGACTAGTCGGTAATCCGGCAAGCAGAGGCGAAGCAGAGAATGACCAGATATTTTGATAGAAAAGCACGAGTGAAGCAGTTCAAGAAGGGGGACCACATGATGAAAAAGTGGATGCAACTGGAAGAGTAGCTTTAGGCTTCGTTTGACACAGCGTTTGGAGCTCTCTGTTTGACACAGCGTTTGGAGCTCTCCGTTTGGGGCAAACGTCGCCGCACGACGGGTAAACAAATGGCCGCCGACGGAGTTTGTTCCGTTTGCACCCGCCGCGCCATGAGAAATGGAATAAAACCGTGGGATTCCAACCGCGGGCTCCCCTATCCGGTTTTAAAAGCCCTCCTCCTCCTGCCTCCTTAGCAAAACGCCAAACCAAATGAAGCCTTAGTGGGAGAGATTAGCCTTAACTGGGAGGGGTTGTTTTTCATCAAGGAAGTGCTCAAGAATGGAGCCTACCAGCTGCAATCCCATGAAGGCAAGGAGATGTCCAACACCTGGAGTGGTGACGTACTAAAGAAGTACATTTCTTAAGCTATGGTACGCTTCCTCCCTGATGCATGACAACTGGTTCAAGTATTCGAAACAACATTTGCTCCCCATGAGTCATCACCAAAAACTTCATATCGCTTGGATGGCTCTTAGTACACTGCGACATAAAGGAAGATTTTTGGTAGACACACGCGACGCACATGTCCTCAATTTTGTTCGTTCTGGTGAGTCTGAGAGAGCTTGCTTGGACCCCCTCGAACAAATTTGGACGTTACTTAATTCATTTTGCAGGCGGGAGACCTCCTCCTAAGGCTGCCTCAAGGTGAGCCGCACTTGCTCCAGGAACCGCCAGACAACGTTGGTGTATGTCAGCGACCTCAGGGAGACCGTGGCTGCCCTCTGAGCCAGTTGATCTGTGGGCACACCCCGCATCTCCTCAAGACCACCCCTGTCGATGATCGCGAAGGAGACCACCTGCGCGTGTGGAGTCGTCTCCCATCTTTCTCTTCATGATGGCAGTCTCGTGCTAAGCGTGACTGCTCCCGTATCCTAGAGCAGCAACGTGCCACCAAGCCTGTCTGCCAAGGACCCAGATTCATGTGGCAGATCCCGCATGACAGCCTCGAGAGTCCGCGTCGGCCTTTGGTTTCGATAAGTGGGAGAGTTCGCTTGACACCGTCGACTGGCCGGTGGTTCTCGCGGAGGTCTCAGACCCCTCGTGCCAGCAGTTTTCCCCTTCTCCATCGCGATTAAGACCTACGGGGGGGGGGGGGGGGGGTCATAGGGTCTTTTAGAGGGAAACTGTAGGACAACTCTAAGTATGGACATTAGAACCCGCATGCATGATACTTATTTGTAAATAGGCACTTACATTCCGCGACATCCATGCCCTCCACCTCTTCCAGGTGGGGAACATAATGTTTGATATCCAGGGGCACCTTGTCGAAGAAATCCATGATGTCCTTCTCCACCCCTTTGATCATCGACTTTAGGAAGTTTGCCTCCTCCCGCTGGTGAGGGTAAGTGCTCAGCTCCCCGAAGTCCGCCTTTAACATGGCAAACTAGAACTTCCACTCGAGAACCATGTTTGGAAGGTTCAGTACAAGCAGTATGTTTGACCCAATGTATAACTATCTCTTCACGATCACGCAAATGAAGAATAGTTGTCAGAACACTGTCAGATTGAATATGACCCTCTGAAGCCCCCAAAAAACAAAGAATGTGTTCGCCACCGTGATATAGTTTGGGGTAATTTGCGTGGGAATCAGCCTATAGTGACTGAGCACTTCCACCATCTCTGGTAGGATGGGGAAGTTCATCCCGCACTATAGTGTTCAAAGGGTAATACTAGCTCATCGGCGAACACTGAGTGGAGGTGCTTGCCAGAGTCAGGGAGCCGTACGTTAAACCTATCAGTGGGCGTGCAGATTCTAGCAATGTGACTCGCGAACTCTTCGTCTAATAATCTAATCGTGGTCGGGGCATGTAGTAGGAATGCAACAGTGTAGTCTGCTCATGTAGTGCCCACATGGGGAGCTTCCTCATTCTCCATGAGGCTTAAGAATGTATGCCGAAAGGGAGAGGCTCTGCGGGCCTATTTATAGGGGTTGATAATCTTTTTGTCGAAATGTGAAATGTCGTGAACGGGTCATCAACCAAAGAGTATTCACGCTTACCTCCACGCTCTCTCTTCCCTATCCTGTAAAAGAAAAGCATTGTGCGTATGTCCACTGACAAGTAAGATATGCGTTGGCAGCCATCATGATGAACATCAGTTAAAAAAAGTTGAAAGTCATTCCACAAAAAAAAGTTTGGCGAACACATAGGGTGTCCTCCTATCGGTGTCCACACAAGCATTATCCGCACTTAAATAATTATTACAGAACCATAAAATAAATTTTCCTTAATCTTCGAAGATGTCCTCACCCGACATCCGCTCAATACCCACAAACACCGAGTTATCTGTTATCTCTGTGAGCACGCTAGACACACTCGCATGATGTTTGTTTAACTTGGCGACTAGCTCGTGTAGGGTGCAAATGTCCTCTCTGACTTTCCGCGCATGTTCTAGACGGTGTCCTAAGGTGGTGCAGAACCCTGTGTTGCCAGGAGAGCTTCTGTTCACAGGATGGGCATGGCACCCGACGCGGCATCTTGCTTCAGCACTTCAATCCCCTCCTCCAATTGGGCTATGCGCGCGCAGAATTCATCAAGTCCTTCTTGAAGGGCCGCTATCGCCGAGACGTTCTTTGGGAATAAAGCAATAAAGTATTAGTCGTCTAACAAGTGTATTGCAACAAGAAATTTTGGCAAGTGCCCGCAGCGTTCGCTTTCCGGAGCGATCGTCTCCTGTCCGTCGTCCCTCTTCCTTTTATTCATAAAGGGGGTGTTCACGGTGATTAGAGGCGGGGTAGCCATCTTAATGTATTCCCCCTTGGAGCCTGCTTGCAAATTCTCTGGCTCGAACTCGACGTCGACAACCTCCACGTTGTCATCATCCTTGTCAATATCCTCATTCGACTCCTCTGACTCCACAATCTTCTCTGGCGACATCTTCTGATAGTTTGTTTCTTCCGTAAAACATTGCTGGAATGGGTTCACGTCCCTCGGGACAGTCGGCTTCTTCTGGGCGTTCGACATGCTCTTTTCTAAGTCTTTCACGCTCTTTGTGGAATGTGCGACATCAGAAGGAATGATTGGCTTGCTGGTCATCGATTTCCGGGAGGCGGACTCCTTCCGTTTCTGCGAAGTGATGGAAGACTAGGATGGGAGTTGGGTGTTCCACGAAAGATTCACGCACTCTTCCTTTTTTAGGTCTGGGTATTCGTCCATATGTGCGACAAGGTCCGAATCAGTAGCGATGAGGTTATCCATTTTCTTAGCGGGCTTTTTTAGCGATGGTAACAATGTTTGCCTTGAGGAGCTACCAGAATTTTGAGGGTTTCTTTGGCCTGTTGGGATCAGTCTTTTTTGTAGCGTTGGGGTTGTATCCCATCTTGGCGAGCAGTTCCTGGTTCATACTCATGACGACCAGGGGGGAAGCCACTAGCTGTCTGTGAAAAGTGGCTCGAATGGGCGGAGGTATACACTATTTATAGATTTTTCGGAAGCATTAAGTGCGGGTCACAACCTTTGCAGTTACTAGTCTACTTTTCCGGAACCTACACAGTTTATCATAAAAGTATGAGGATTATGTTTGAAAGTCTATGTTTCAAGGATAGCTAAATCACCTAGAGGGGGGGGGGGTGAATAGGTTATTTGTTTCTTGGAGACTATCTTTTGCTTTCTGTATAATATCTTGTTGTTTTCTTTTATCTTTCAGCTTAGGATGATCTAGATCTTGTCCTTAACACCTGTAAATAAGAATAGAAAAATAACCACAGAAAAGCACACAGAGATTTATAGTGGTTCCCCAATTGGGTACATCCACTTTCCTCTCACCTATCCAACTTACTTGTTGGACTCGACAGAAACTCCTCCAAACTAGTCCTAAGAGCTTACACCTCTAATCTCACAGGATCTTCAAGTCTCCTCCAAGACTCACTTCTCAGCCACAAAGGCCTACACTCAGTGGTCAGCAGACCACCTACCTCAGGCTGTTAAGCCCTACACTCAGGCTGGGAGGACAACCCTACCTCAGATCCCAAAGGATCCTACCTCAGAGCTCTGCAGTGCTCCTACACTCAGTGACCTGCAAGCCACCCACCTCAGCCTTATCAATAAGGCCTACAGCTCAGGATTTTTAGTCCTACAACTTCAGGCACACGTCCCTACTCTCAGAGTGCTACAACACTCCTACAACTCAGTACCCATCTAGGTACCTACAGCTCAGTGACAAACTTGTCACCTACCTCAGGAACAAATGCCCTACACTCAGAGATCAACACTCTCCTACCTCAGGCAATTAAGCCCTACAGCTCAGGTCCACACTTGGATCCTACCTTAGTACCCCATCAAGGCACCTACAGCTCAGTGACCAAAAGGTCACCTACAACTCAGATTCAGGTAAACTGAATCCTACAGGATGAAGGTGGCATGATGGATATTCTTGACACAAGAGATATTTCTCTGTGTCAAGTTTCTTGACTGAGATAGACTCAGCCCAACAATGACTACAAGAATTTATTTCCTGAGTCTGCCTTTACTGAACCAAGATATACTTAGTCCTAACTACTTCCACAACAACAAGTAATTATTTGTGCTGGAAGTTACTTGCAGGGCAATGTTCTGCCACTTCCTAATTTGAGACTGAAGCTCAGCCCTAACTACTTCTTCACAACACCAGGAATTTTCCTTCTGGTTAGTGAAGTTACTGCAGCTAACTGCTGCAACCTGAGCTGAGAAAATAACAGCTCAAACTTTGCAGACTGGAATAGTTCTGCCTCTTGCTCCTTCCCTGGGCTGAGGTGATTCAGCCCTAACTTTGATTCCTGAGGAAAGGTCCCCTGGGTCCTCCTTCAGGTTCTTCAAGCTTTCTTCTCTTCACAACTTCTAGATAAAGATCTTCAGGTGCTTGTGTTGCTAGAACTGTGAAGAACCTGCAGCAAGGGTCGGCCCTTGGCTGCTACCTTTTCCCTCACAGAAAATACTCTGAACTAGCTTGCTGGTGCAGGTGAGAATGACATCAACAATCTTGTTGTTGAAGGTTTTGATCCAACAACTAACTTGCTCTCTGTATGTAGACTAGAGCATCCTGTTCTTCAGCTCCACAACAGTGGCGGAGAAGAAGAACTAACTTGATTTCTTTTTCCCTGAAGTATCTTTTCCTCTGTACGCCTCTTTTCTTTTATTGATTGTTGACCCAACGACTCTTGAGCAGTGAGCCCCACATAATTAATGTCTAACAACAAATTTACTTTAACGCCAACTGTCATACAGTAGGTCTGCGTCACCATTTGTCGCGTACTGTAGTCATCCCGCCACTAATTTGAAATATGTTGACTTGTTGACTTGCTGGTGTCATCAGCTGTGGACTTAGCCAAAAATCAAACAACATTAGCATAGGCGTTGAGTGAGCAAGCATCACTCAATGCCAAAACACTTAGACAGATTTACTGCCTCATGATGTTGAGTGAGTAACCTTCACTCAACGCCAAACTACTTAGAGTATAAAACTATTTCTAGGCATTGAGTGAATCAGTTTCACTCAACGCCAACTGCTTTATCAGCTATCTGCTGTTTAGCGTTGAGTGTGTGAGCATCACTGAACGCCAAAACATTTAGGCAGATTTTCTGTCTCCACAAGGCGTTGACAATGTTTAGTGAGCAACCTCCACTCAATGTTTTTTTGCCTTAGCCATTTTTTTTGCTTAACTGTCTCAGCGCTTTCTTGTACTCAACTGAGACAAACACTTGTCTCAGCGGTTGTGCGAAGACCAACTCCTGTCTCAGCAGTTTCTTCTCAATCGTTTCAACATTTTCTTCTTCACAACTGAGACTGTCTCAGCGGACTCAATGCTTTCTTCTTATTAGCTAAGACTATCTTAGCGGTCTCAATTCCTTCTTCTCAGCGGTCTCAGCACTTTTGCCTTAGATAGATTTTCTGGCCTTATCTGCGTTCGTCGATCTGAGGGTAGAGCTCGACGAACTTTAATCTTCTCAGTGCTACCTTCTTCGATAGAAGCGTTAAGTGAACCTGCTTCACTCAATGCTTCTGGACTTAGAGAAATTCCAGCTGCTTTGTCTCAGTGGTTATGCTGAGATAAACTTCAGAGCTGTCTTAGCAGTTTTTGCACTTAACTGTCTCAGTGGTTTTGTCTCAACGATTTTTTGTTATCAGCTGAGACAAGCCTTTGTTTTAGCGCTTACTTCTTATCTGCTATTTAGTTTGATAACTGAACTGAGTTCGACGACTGGCAAACTGAGCTCGACAAACTCTGAACTCAGTTCAATGAATGTTCTGAACTGAGCTCGACGAAGTCAGAGACGCAAACTCTGAACTTAGCTCGACGAATGGTGAGCTCAGCTCGATGAACTCTGAGCTCAGTTCGACAAATTTCTGAACTGAGTTCTACTCACAACCTTTGCTATATGGCATTGAGTGTGTATTCATCACTCAATGCCTGTGGACTTAGATAGATTTCTGTCAGCACACATCATAGGTAAGAGTTTACCTGACTTGGCCACTTAGGCTACTTCTTGCCTTTACAGCATCTTCACTTTGTGACCACCTGTCACAACACCTAGACAACCTGTCTAGACTTGTTCCATGGAACATCCTGCACATGATGAGCTTAAACAACATCAAATACAACTATGGTCTTAGTCTTGATGGTGATGCCACTTCAAATCCCATCTAGGGAACATTGTGGGCAATGGACCCAACAATTTCCTCCTATTTGAAAAAGGCAGAACACCCAATAAGCACTAAGAGGCATTAACATAATATGCTTCTAAATTCATGCAACTGTATTTTATACTCTGCTACAACTACAAGCTTATGCTATATTAATACAGTGTGCTTAAAATTAATTGTATTGACTTAAAATGTTAAGTCAATGTACCCTCATACTACTTGAGCAATTGCTCAAGTAATATGAACTCTCCTTTTTATACCACTTAATACTTAAGTGGAGCACCACTAGAAGCATTGCCCTTTATGTATTGCCACACATATCTCCCCCTTTCTATCTTCTTCAATAGGTATATCTATTGATTGAGTAGAAAATATCATGGGAGAGATTATCTCATGATCCTAAATAAAGTCCTAAGTTAGTACTGCTAAGGAAATCATCCTAGTGATCAGTCTACTAGTTTATGAGTCATACCTTCAGTGTTGATACAATAATACAACACAACACTGCAACATTTTAACTAGCTGCTAACATAGTTCTACTGGAGTGAGCCATGGATCCACTTGAGTTGGCTGCTAGCTGTCTCTCTTCTCATATTCTCACCCTTTGGTATGTGCATTGTCCTTAAGATAAACTGATCAGCTGTATTGACAGCTGATCTACTGCAGCAGCTGCTTGCTTCTTCTCAACAGGAGGTTGATCTTGTTCCAGCAAGTGTTGGACATGATCCCCCTTTATAGGAGCATTTCCTGTCATCATTTCTGCAGGTACTGAGCTTGCTCCCCCTAAACAGGAGCATCACTGTCATTCCCACTGCTGGACACTTGAGTCCATCTAAGTCTTGACACCACTCAATGGTCTCTATAGTCTTTATGTCACATCAAGGACTTATATACCTTGCACAGTTTCTTTTTGTTGAGCCATATCTTCTCCCCTTCTTTAGCATCTGACTTGCCTTCGGCTTCAGCTTTCTGATTAGCAGTACAAGAGTGATCAACCCACTCAGTACTATCTTTATCATTACATTGATCATTCCCTTCTTGGTTTCTGAATAGATAGGGGAGAGCTGGTCTGCTGTAATTCTCTTCTCCCCTAGCTGATTGTAGATGATACCATTGGTGCAGCTGCTAGCTTTCTCTTCTCTTAAGGCTGAATTTTCTCCTGCAGCTGATGGACTTTAAGAACACTTGAACCTTGAATGATCTTTCCATGATCCATCCTTTCATCCTGATACCAACTCTTTCTTTATACTTCTTCCAGCAGGTGCCATCACTTGGGTAGTTTCCCTCTCAGCTTCTGCAATATCCATGGGGGGCAAGCTGATCCTCTACAGTAATGCTGATATATTCTGTGCTGGGGAACTGTGGGTAAGATTCAAGCTTGTCCAGTAACCTTGACTGAACATGCTTCCCATTAGCATTTGCACAGTTCCTGTCCTCATGACTATCAGTCATCATATCAGCTGATGATACCACTTGACTGTTTGTCCCTTATGTGAAGTGAGATTCATTAACTGAGCAATGTGCCTCTTCCTTGGTGCTCATAGAAGAGCTACTTGTGCTTTGATAACACTTGAAAGTCTATTCATCTGAGCATTATGTGCCCCTTCTAAGATTTGCTGGTGTGGCAGTAAGACTTTGTCCAATCAGACATTCCTGCTGGCTGGATCCAGCTGGCCTTCAAACATTAGTGTGCACTTGTCCTTCTTCAGGATTTCACTCAACATTCTCTTCCTCTTGGGCAATAAGAGGGATAACCTAGATGGTAAAAATTCGTCACCAACTGTTGATCTTAGGTCCTTCCCTCACTAGGGTATGAATCATAAGATGACCTTCTTGTTCCAGTCCAAGTTCTGGAACATCTTCGGTCTAAGTGCCACATGGGGATGGACACTTAGACTAACCTGCAAAATAGAATTACCTTACCTTAGGAACCTAATAGGTATTGGGTCCTAGGTTCCTGTTAGCCTGAAATCTGACTTGCCTACCTGCAGAATTTCTAACAGGTAGGCTAACTCTTGCTCTAGACACTGAAGGATTGTGCCAGCAATCTAGGGCAAAATGCCCCACCTTGCCACAACACCAACACTCATGAATATTACATCTTCTTTTCTGAGCAGGTCTTGCAGTGTGGTTAACTGTTGACTGAACAGACGGAAGACGAGTAACAACTTTCTTCAAGTTCCTTTCAGCAAGGATCTGACTGAAGGTCGTTGTTGCAGCATGCTTTCTTTGATTTCCCTGAATGGTATTTACAGTTGTCTTCTTTGCAGAAGACAAGTTGTTTATACCATCAGAATAAGCCAAGTTAGGCTTACTAGTAGATTGACCATTGGTCTGAGTCCTTGCTGGATGGGCTTGAGTGAAAGCCACTGCCTTTCCTTTATGAGTTGGGGCTGAGATACCAAATATAAATGGTCCAGCATGGGCCATTTGTACTTTTTCATTGGGAGCCTTAAAGGCACTCATTCCCCTACCATTTCTTCTTCCATTGGAAGATACTCTTGTATTGATACTCTTGTATTCTTACAAGAAGAATTCTCATTCTTATAGTGACCATACATGCAGTCCTGGTCATTCCTATAAGAAGGGAGGATTATCTTATGAAAGGTTGACTGTGGCACAACAGGAGCTTGACCTCTCCTCTGAGATTGGATAACTTTTGTAATCCACTCAGATTCAAATTTTCTCTTGATAGCATCTATCCTAGAGAAATTGGTCATTATCCTCTTCTCCCTTTCAAGTTTCTCTTCAAGAAGCTTGATCATAGAGTCCTTATATTTGATAGACTCAACATGGATATCTACCATGATCTTCAGATGAGCAACTTCCCTCTCTTTCTGATATAGCAAGGATGAAGTCTCATCTTGCTGGGAAGCAGCTAGCTGGAGGGATGCAATTTCCTCTGCTTGTTGCTTAACAAGCAGTCTGCTTTCCTTGAAAACTTTTAGAAGAACAGAATGATTGTCAATCAATTGATTGATATCATCATCTGTCAAATGACCCTCATCAACACTTGATGATGAAGCATCAGATTCTGAGTAAGACTCATGAACTGAACAATAAGATGAACCAGACAAGTTTTGTACTTGATCTAGACCAGGCTGATCCTGGCAGGATTCTTCTTCTTCTATCATGACAATTAGTCCATAACAACTGCATTCATTTTCTTCTTCATTATCCACCTCTGAATCACTTTCTGATTGTGATAGAGGGGCCCTGATCTCCATTCTAACATCTAAAGGATTGACTTTTCCTGCTGCAACAACTTCATCTTTAGCAGCAGCAACCACTAGCCCAATGAAGGCTTCTTTTTCTTCTTCAGATTCTGAACCACTGTCAGAAAATGACTTCTACTATCCCTTCCATATAGCCAGTGAGAGAATCACACATCTCTTTGGCTGACTTGCAGTGGACCACTCTCATGAGGATTGAGTCATCCATAACACTCACTATGATGTGTTGTGCCCTCTTGCCCATAGATGCCAAGTTGATTTCATCTTCAGACATCTCTGCATAACTCTTTGGGGTCTGGACGTTGCATCTAATGTAGAGACCCTCAAGGGAATGAAGGGTCCTTCTTGAACAGTAGCCAAGACTCTAGGATCACTGACTTCCATGATCTGCCTGATCCTTTCTTTCCAAGTCTTAAAGTTCTCCTTGTTGCAGACTTGAAGCTCCATTCATTGTGGTTCTCTTTTGAACCCACAAGTGTAACCCTTTTAGTTATCCTTGGAGGTTAACTCAGATTGTTAAATCCTTTTTGAGAGACCTTCCTCTGATACCACTTGAAAGTCTATGTTTCAAGGATAGCTAAATCACCTAGAGGGGGGGGGGGGGGGTGGGGTGAATAGGTTATTTGTTTTTTGGAGACTATCTTTTGCTTTCTGTATAATATTTTATTGTTTTCTTTTATCTTTCAGCTTAGGGTGATCTAGAGCTTGTCCTTAACATATGTAAATAAGAATAGAAAAATAGCCACAAAAACACACAGAGATTTATAGTGGTTCCCCAATTGGGTACATCCACTTTCCCTCCCACCTATCCAACTTGTTGGACTAGGCATCAACTCCTCCAAACTACTCCTAAGAGCTTACACCTCAGATCCCACAGGATCTTCAAGTCTCCTCCAAGACTCATTTCTCAGCCACAAATGCCTACACTCAGTGGTCAGCAGACCACCTACCTCAGGCTGTTAAGCCCTCCACTCAGGTTGGGAGGACAACCCTACCTCAGATCCCAAAGGATCCTACCTCAGAGCTCTGTAGTTCTCCTACACTCAGTGACCCGCAAGCCATCTACCTCAGCCTTATCACTAAGGCCTACAATTCAGGCTTTTTAGCCTTACAACTTCAGGCACAAGACCCTACTCTCAGAGTGCTGCAACACTCCTATAACTCAGTACCCCTCTAGGTACCTATAGCTCAGTGACAAACTTGTCACCTACCTCAGGCATAAAGGCCCTACACTCAGAGAGCAACACTCTCCTACCTCAGGCAATTAAGCCCTAAAGTTCAGATCCACACTTGGATCCTACCACAGTACCCTAGTAGGGCACCTACAGCTCAGTGACCAAAAAGGTCACCTACAACTCAGATTCAGGTAAACTAAATCCTACAGGATGAAGGTGGGTTGATGGATATTTTTGACACAAGAGATATTTCTCTATGTCAAGCTTCTTGACTGAGATAGACTCAACAAAACAATGACTACAGAAATTTATTTCCTGAGTCTACCTTTACTGAACCAAGATATACTTAGTCCTAAGTACTTCCACAATAACAAGTAATTACTTGTGCTGAAAGTTACTTGCAGAGCAATGTTCTGCCACTTGCTGAACTGAGACTGAAGCTCAGCCCTAACTACTTCTTCACAGCACAGGAATTTTTTCTCCTGGTCAGTGAAGTTATTGCAGCTAACTGCTGTAACTTGAGCTGAGAAAATAATAGCTCAAACTTTGCAGACTGGAATAGTTCTGCCTCTTGCTCCTTCCCTAGGCTGAGGTGATTCAGCCATAACTTTGATTCCTGAGGAAAGGTCCCCTGAGTCTTCCTTCAGGTTCTTCAAGCTTTCTTCTCTTCATATCTTCCACATAAAGATCTTCAGGTGCTTGTGTTGCTAGAACTGTTAAAAACTTGCAGCAAGGGTCGGCCCTTGACTGCTACCTTTTACCTCAGAGAAAATACTCTGAACTAGCTTGCTGGTGCAGGTGAGATGGCACCAACAATCTTGTGTTGAAGGTCTTGATCCAACAGCTAACTTGCTCTCTGTCTGTAGACTAGAGCTTCCTGCTCTTCAGCTCCACAACAATGGCGGAGAAGAAGAACTAACTTGATTTCTTTTTCCCGGAAGTATCTTTTCCTCTGTACGACTCTTTTCTTTTATTGATTGTTGACCCAACGACTCTTGAGCAGTGGGCCCCACATAATTAATGTCCAGCAACAACTTTACTTTAACGCCAACTGTCGTACAGTAGGTTTGTGACACAATTTGTCGCATACTGTAGCCATCCCGCCACTAATTTGAAATATGTTGACTTGTTGACTTGCCGACGTCATCAGCTATGGACTTAGCCAAAAATCAAACAACATTTGCATATGCGTTGAGTGAGTAAACATCACTCAATGTCAAAACACTTAGACAAATTTACTGTCTCATGGCGTTGAGTGAGTAACCTTCACTCAACGCCAAACTACTTAGAGTATAAAACTGTTTCTACGCATTGAGTGAATCAGCTTCACTCAACGCCAACTTGATTTATCAGCTATATGCTGACTGACGTTGAGTGTGTGAGCATCACTCAACGCCAAAACACTTAGACAGATTTTTTGTCTCCACAAGGCGTTGACAGCGTTGAGTAAGCAACCTCCACTCAATGCTTTTTGCCTTAGCCATTTTTCTGCTTAACTGTCTTAGCACTTTCTTGTACTCAGCTGAGACAAACATTTATCTCAGCGGTTGTGCTGAGACCAACTCATGTCTCAGCTGTTTCAACGCTTTCTTCTTCAAAGCTGAGACTATCTTAGCAGACTCAACACTTTCTTCTTCTTAGCTGAGACTATCTCAGTGGTATCAACACCTTCTTCTCAGCGGTCTCAGCGCTTTTGCCTTAGACAAATTTTCTGGCCTTAGTTCCGTTTGTCGATCTGAGGGCAGAGCTCGACGAACTTTAATCTTCTCAGTGCTACCTTCTTCAATAGAAGCGTTGAGTGAACCTGTTTCACTCAACGCTTCTGAACTTAGAGAAATTCCAGTTACTTTTTCTCAGCGGTTATGCTGAGACAAACTTCACAGCTCTCTCAGCGGTTTTTGCACTTAACTTTCTCAGCAGTTTTGTCTCAACAGTTTTTCATTATCAGCTGAGACAAGCCTTTGTTTTAGCGCTTACTTCTTATCTGCTATTTAGTTTCATAACTGAACTGAGTTCGACGACTGGCGAACTGAGCTCGACGAACTCTGAACTCAGTTCGACGAATGTTCTGAAGTGAGCTCGACAAACTCAGAGTCGCAAACTCTGAACTTAGCTTGATGAATGGTGAGCTCAGCTCGACGAACTTTGAACTCAGTTCGACGAATTTCTGAACTGAGTTCTACTCACAGCCTTTTGCTGTATGGCGTTGAGTGTGTCTTTATCACTCAACGCCTGTGGACTTACACAGATTTCTGTCAGCCCACATCATAGGTAAGAGTTTACCTGATTTGACCACTTGGGCTATTTCCTGCCTTTCCAGCATCATCACTTTGTGACCACTTGTCACATCACTTAGAAAACATGTCTAGACTTGTTCCATGGAACATCCGACACATGATGAGCTTAAACAACATCAAATACAACTATGCTCTTAGTATTGATGGTGATGCCTCTTCAAATCCTATCTAGGGAACATTGTGGGCAATTGACCCAACAATGTTAACCCAAATCCTGTGACAGCAGAGACAAGCATCAGACAAGTGGGGACAACATGCCAGTCGTCCATTCCTGGTGTTCGCGGGTTCTTTAGGCGATCACTCTGGGTGTTCGCGGTCATTCCCCGACCGTGGCTTGAGCAAGACAGTATTCGACACAGTCACTCTTCAGGCAACCCCGACATGGGCATTTGGCAGGCAGACTCTCGCAGGGCAGTTCCGAAGATCCAACCCAGAGGTCACGGCGGACGCTTCTCCTGATGCCTGCACGAACTCATCTCTTCGGCGTCAACCTCGGAGGCACCGCGTAGTTACGTGCGGTTTCTTCTCTTAACCCTCGCTGCCCTCTCTTCGTGTACTCGCGCGATTGCCCATTTAATGTCGTAATTAATGAGGTGTTCAAAAGCCCGGCCGTTCTTGAATCGTCTGAGCAGTTTCCCTCAAGTATAAATAGGGACGTGGATGCTTGGATAGAGACACCGGACTTAGCCCAGACCTGCCTAGTTGCTGGTGCAGACACCAAGTCCACTCAATCTTCTCTCTTTTCTCCCCACTTGTTGTTGGGTACATTGGTCAAATGTACCTGATTTGAAGAAGCCTCACCTAACTCAATGATATACATCATAATGTGTTTGATGTTTGTTTGAGTTACTTGTGCAGGTTAGGTACTCACTGGACTGAAGCTAAAAGTTTCTAAGTCCATGTGTCGACACCCAGGGGGAAAGTGTCGACACTTGAGAAAGCTTGTGTCGACACCCAGACAAGCAGTGTCGACACTTGGAGTCATTGTGTCGACACCTGGGATGAAGAGTCGACACCAGACAGAAAGTGTCGACACTTAGAGCTGTGTCGACACTCAGTGAAGAAGAATGCAGAAAAGCTGTGTCGACACTTAGCAGAAGTGTCGACACCTAGAAGAGCTGAGTCTACATCAGAAAGTGTCGACACTTGGAGTTGTGTCGACACTCAGCAAAATTCTGCAGAGACTAAGGACAAGTGTCGACACTCAACACAATGTGTCGACACTCAATCAGCTGAGTCAACATATGAAGAATGTGTCGACACTCAGCACAATGTGTCGACACACAAACAGAATAATCAGTAATTGAAGTAAGTGTCGACACACAACACAATGTGTCGACACTAGGCAGAAGAGTCAACACTTGAAGAAAGTGTCGACACCCAGCACAATGTGTCGACACTTAGTTAAAGAGTCTACACTTGAAGAAAGTGTCGACACAAGGAGCTGTGTCGACACTTAGCAAAGAACAGAAAAGTTTACAAAATATTCTAAGTACAAGTGTCGACACTAAGGGAATGTGTCGACACTCAGCTGAAGAAATAAAATTGAAGACTTGTGTCGACACCAAGAAGCAGTGTCGACACTTGACAGTTTCAACACATGAAGATGTGTCGACACAAAGGAGATGTGTCGACACTTAGAAGAATACAGTTAAAGAATGAAAATCAAGTACTTGTGTCGACACTTAATTTCAGTGTCGACACTTGAAGAAGTATCTGTGTCGAGACATATAAGGAATTGTGTCGACACCTTGTAGACTTGTGTCGACACTTACACAACATGTGTCGACACTTGGTCTATAAGTGTCGACACTTAAGAACAGAAAGTCTCGACACTATCTGACAGTTAGAGAATTTCAAGAAGTGATTGGTTGACATGACAGCTGCCGATCCAGCCGGTCTACAGCAACTGTCAGAGAAATCAGAAGTCTGTTATGAACCGGACCAGCCGGTTACCATGAAGGAAGCCTATAAATAGGCACCCATAGTTTACAGAAACTGATTGATTGTTGTTATTACAACTTGTGAGAATATTTAAAGTGGTTGATCAGATTAAATCAAGAAGTGATACACAGAGGATCAACACAAGAAGATCTGGCAGTCCAACTGCAGATCTAAGAAGTTGGAGAGAGAGAGCTCCAATCAAGAATTCAGTCTTTGGAACTAAGGCTGAGAAGAAGGATTCAGAATCTTCTGGATCTCAAGAAGCAGAGGTCAAGGATCAACTGCAGAGGATTCAGACTAATTCAGTTCTATCTCAAGAAGCTTTGAAGGAAGCTAAGTCAGTTTGGATCTAGCTGAGTTCTTCCAAGAACTCTTCAAGAAACTCTCAACTCCTCTCTTATTTTCTGAGTTGTAGAGTAATCTATTGTATTTCAATTTTAACTTGTAGGATCCATTGGATCTGAGAGAATTGTAAGCCTATATTATAAAGGCTGAGGGTAGGGCTTGGTTGCCTGAGTGTAGGAGTTGAAGAACTCTGAGTGTAGGCCTTAATTGGCTGAGTGTAGGCCTGGGTGGCTGAGTGTAGGCCTTTGTGGCTGAGTGTAAGGCTTTGGGCCTGAGGTGTAGGAACCTTGTTGGGTTCTGAGATAGTGGAGAAGATTGGCCGAATCTAGTACACTGCTAGATAGGCGAAGGGGGAAAGTGGATGTACCCAAAGATTGGGGAACCACTATAAATTAGTGTGTCTGCTGTGCTGTGCTGTGCTGTGGATTAACTGTTTATATTCTGTAATTGCTGTTAGCTGTAGAAATCTGTGAAATAATTGTTGTGCTGCCATCAAAGTCTTAAAAAGGTTTAGGTCACCTATTCACCCCCCCTCTAGGTGTTTAGGTATCATATCTTTCAAGTGGTATCAGAGGGAGGTTCCTCAAAAAGGACTAACTGTCTGAGGAGATCCAGTTTGGCAGATTCAGTGTAAGTCAGAACACAGTTTCAAGAAAATCAAGAAACATAGGTTCTTCAGAGAATCACAAGGAATTGGGTTCAATGAAACTGCCCATATGCAGAAAAGAGATTTTTGGAATCTGGAAAGAGAGGGTAAGGCTGTTCATGGAAGCCTCTGACCCTAGAATCTACATCACAGTCAAAGAGGGGCCATATGTGCCCATGAAGATCTCAGTATTGGATGCAAATCAGAGGACTCCAAAGGATTTCTCTGAGATGACCAAGGATGAAATTGTCCTAGCAACTATGGACAAAAGGGCACAAAACATAATAGTAAGTGTCATTGATGATGCAACTTTTCAGAACCTAATTCACTGTAAAACAACAAAAAAAATGTGGGATACCCTCATTGTCTATATGGAAGGTTCTGAAGAAGTTAGGCAAGATAGAAAGTCCTTGCTTAATCAAGAGTATGAGAGCTTTAGGCAAGGAAGAGGAGATAACATCACTGAATGCTACAAGAAGTTCTATAGAATTGTTAATGAACTCATATCCTATGGAAGAGAGTTCACTAACTATGAATTGAATGATAAGTTCTTGAGGTCCCTAACCAAAGATTGGGACACTAAGATCTGTGCCATCAGAGAAATGACAAAGTTGGGAGAAATTCCTCCTCCCACACTATTTGGCAAGTTGCTGTCTTATGAGATGCAGCTGTCTGTGAGAAAAGAGGAGGAAAAATCAACAAGGACTGAGCACAGGGAAAGGACTGTTGCCTTCAAGTCAGAAGTACCTAGAAAGGGCAGGACTAAGTCATCAACTCCTCCTCCAGAGGTAGTTGAATCAGAATCTGATGAGTCTGTTAGCACAAAGTCTACAAGCAGTGAAAGTGATGAAGACTTTGCTGCATTCACCAGACATTTTCAGAAATTCCTGAAGAAGAAACAGTGGAGGTCCAGACCTTCATTTTCCAAAGGGAAAGAAGTTCAGTATCAGGAGAAGAAGCCTTCAAAGAAGGACAAGAAAAAGACAAAGACTAGCAAGGCAACTGGTCTAGGATAGTGTGTTACTGCTGCAATAGACAGAGTCATGTTATTGCAGATTGTCCTGAGAGAAGGAAAGAATCCAGTGACAAAAAGAAGACTCACTTCAAAGGAAAGAAGGAGAAGTCCTTTGTTGCAAAGAATGAGAAGACTCTTTCAGACATTTCTTCTTCAGACACTGAGACAGATGCTGAAGCCTACATAGGGCTATTTGCTGAAGAAGAAGAGGAGTTTATGCAGATCATGGAATCAATCTATGAACAAGAAGAGTGTCAGTGCCAAGGACTGATGGCATTGACTGAAAGTGCCAAAATCCTGGAGCAGCCAGGACCTAGTCAGGTACAAAGTCCAACTCAAAGTTCAGATTTCAGTTCTAGTTCAGGGTCAGATTCATCTTCATCAAGTGATGGAAGTGTTTCTGAATCTGAGGGAGATATTCATCAGCTCTTAGATGAATATAAAGTACTGTTGCAAGCCTATAAGAAAAGCAAGTCCCTTGCCAAAAGTCAGGCAAAGGAAATTGCTGATCTAAAGGCAGCTGCAACAGACTTTGAGAAGGAATTTGATCAAAAGCTCAATGAGGTAGCCAGGCTGAAACATATTACTGTGATTCAGATGGGAACTATCACTTATAAAAATGATCAAATTAAGTTACTGGAGATCAATCTCCAGAAGGAAAGAGAGCTAGTTGCTAGGTTTTCAAAACCTAAATCAGTGCTACCCTTGATTGATGAATTTGTTCATCATAAAGGAAAGGCTGGATTGGGTTTTATTAAACCAGCTAGGACTGTTAAGGATCAGTCCAAGTCCAAGGGCAAAGCCCCAACATTCAATAAGCCTGCTGTAGTCAAGACAGCCAAGTCTGTACCTAAGCAAAGGTACAACAAGTTTGAATGCTGGTGTTGTGGCAAGGTTGGCCACTTTGCCTTGGATTGTTGGCACAATGCCAGTGTCAAGTTGAGTAGCAAGTTACCTGGTGGAAAGCCAGCAGGCAGCTATGTCAAGTTGCAAACTAACAATCACCAAGGACCCAAGTTTACTTTGGGTTCTAAGGTTCATTAATTTGTTTTGCAGGAGAATCCAAGTGGCCATACCCCAACATGGTACTTGGATAGTGGATGTTCCAGACATATGACTGGAACAAGGGGACTGCTGAAGGACTACATTCCAATCAAAAATGGTCCTAAAGTGACCTTTGGTGGTTCTGAAAAAGGAATCATCAAAGGGTTTGGTAACATCTCTTCAAACCTTGTTACCATTACTCAAGTGGCTTATGTTAAAGGGTTGAAACACAACCTCATTAGTATAAGTCAGTTAAGTGATGTAGGGTATGACATCTCATTTGTTAAAAATGGTTGTCATATCAAGAGGTCAAGTGATCAAGAGATCATTTTGACAGGATATAGAAAGAGGAATGTCTACTGTTTAGACATTATGATTGAGAACAATGGTTCTCCTGTCTGTCTTGTAGCTGATGAGACAATCTCTCATTGTGTCAAGTGGCACAAGAGGCTAGCTCATCTTAACTACAAGACTATTAGCAAACTCTTTAGCAAAGAGTTAGTGAGGAATGGTCCTCAAGTTAAGTGTGTCAAAGATGGCATTTGCTCAGCTTGTCAAAAGGGCAAGCAGACCAAATCCACCTTTAGAAGCTTAGACAACAAAGATGCTGTGAGGTGTTTATACCTCTTGCATATGGATCTATTTGGTCCAATGCCAGTTCACAGCTTAGGTAGGAAGGTCTATACCTTTGTAGTTGTTGATGACTACTCAAGGTTTTCCTGGGTGTTCTTCTTAAGGCAGAAATCTGAAACACCTAGTGTCTTCTATAGCTTTGTTAAGCAAATTCAGAATGAATTGAACTGTACAGTGGTCAGAATTAGAAGTGACCATGGTACTGAGTTTCAATCTGAAAGCATGACAAAACTGTGTGAAGACTTTGAGATATTTCAAGAATTCTCTTCACCTAGAACACCTCAGCAAAATGGCATTGCTGAAAGGAAAAATAGGACCTTGATAGAGGCTGGTAGAACCCTATTAAGTGATTCATCACTGCCAGAATATTTCTGGGCTGAAGCAGTTAACACTGCATGCCATGTGATAAATAAGGCTACCATCACTAAAAGGTTAAACAAGACCCCCTATGAAGTTGTGAAAGGCAGGAAACCAAACCTATCCTATTTCAGGATTTTTGGTTGCAAATGCTTCATACTTAACAATGGAAAGTCTTACTTAACTAAGTTTGCTGCCAAGTCCCAAGAGGGAGTGTTTGTTGGGTACAACAATAATAGTAAGGCTTATAGAGTCTACAACTTGACTACATAAGTTGTAGAGGAGTCTGTGCATGTAGTTTTTGATGAGACACAACTAATTAACAATGAGTTGTCTAGCAATGTATGCAGCCCCACAGGTCTTACTAAGAAGATGAACAAGCTAACCATAGAAGATGTACCTGCTGCAAGACAGCAAGTAGAAGGAGATGGCTTATGTCCAGGGGGAGAACTACATGTACCAGGAGCTGAAGAAGTACAAGGAACTCAGCATGATGAAGATGCTGTAGAAGTACAACCAGAAGTAAGGATGCCTCCAGCCAACAGGCATCTAAGAGATCATCCAGTAGAGCTGATAATTGGAGATCCAAGACAAGGTGTTCAGACAAGGAGCAGAAATCAGAATGCTGTAGTATATTCAAGTTTTCTGTCTCAAATAGAACCAAAGAAATTTGAAGAAGCTATACAAGATCCACAGTGGACTGAAGCTATGCAAGAAGAACTTAATCAGTTCAAAAGGTGCAAAGTTTGGGAGCTGGTTCCAAAGCCTAAAGACCACAATGTTATAGGAACTAAGTGGATCTACAGAAATAAGTTAGATGAACAAGGGGTCATCATAAAGAATAAAGCAAGACTGGTTGCAAAAGGATATAGGCAAGAAGAAGGTATTGATTTTGATCAAACCTTTGCCCCAGTAGCCAGACTGGAGGCCATAAGGATGTTCTTGGCCTATGCAACCTATCAAGGATTCAAGGTATACCAAATGGATGTCAAGTCAGCATTCCTATATGGTAATCTAAAGGAAGAAGTATATGTGGAGCAGCCTTCAGGTTTTGTTGATCCTACTCTTCCACATTATGTCTATAGACTTAGGAAAGCATTGTATGGGTTAAAACAAGCACCTAGGGCTTGGTATGAAACCCTATCTAGTTTCCTCATTGAGAACAAGTTCTCAAGGGGGAAAATAGATAAGACTCTATTCCTTAGGGAATCTAGAGACAAAGTCATACTTGTCCAAATATATGTAGATGACATTATATTTGGGTCTACTGAAAGTAGCCTTTGCAAAAAGTTTGCAAAGCTTATGCAAAGTCAATTTGAGATGAGTAGTATGGGAGAACTGAAGTTTTTCTTGGGTCTCCAAGTTAAACAGACTGGAAGTGGTCTATCCATATGTCAGTCTAAGTTCACCCTAGAACTCATAAGGAAGTATGGTATGGATTCATCCAGTACCATGAAGACTCCTATGGGGTCAAGTATGTCTCTGAGCAAGGATGATGCAGGGAAACCTGTAGATGAAACCTTGTATAGAGGGATAGTTGGCTCCCTACTATACTTGACTGCAAGTAGGCCTGACATTATGTATGCTACATGTGTTTGTGCCAGGTATCAAGCCTGCCCTAAAGAGTCTCACTTGACTGCAGTCAAGAGAATCTTGAGATATCTAAAGGGCACACCTTATCTAGGCCTCTGGTACCCTAGGAATGGAGATTTTGATCTAACAGGCTATTCAGATGCAGACTTTGCAGGATGCAAAGAAGATAGAAAGAGCACTACTGGATCCTGTCAATTCCTAGGTGGAAGACTCATTTCATGGAGCAGCAAAAAGCAGACTAGTGTGGCTATCTCCACAGCTGAGTCAGAATATGTAGCTGCAGGAAGTTGCTGTGCTCAACTTCTGTGGATTCAACATCAGCTAGAAGACTATGGATTTCAGGTAAGTAGAACTCCACTTTACTGTGATTCTACAAGTGCTATTTCAATAGCTAACAACCCTGTATCTCATAGTAGAACTAAACATATTGAGATTAAATATCACTTTCTTAGGGAGCATGTAGAAAGAAATGATATTGCACTTGAATATGTTAAAACTGATAATCAGATAGCTGATATGTTTACTAAGCCCTTAGAAGAAGCTAAGTTTAATATGTTCAAAATTGAACTAGGTATGATAAACTTAGACTAAGTTTACAGAACTAAAAATTGGCTAAGTAAAAAGGTGTCGACACATAGACAAGTCTATGTCGACACAGAATAGTAAGTGTCGACACTTCAAGAAAATGGTGTCGACACATCTAGGAAGTTGGTGTCGACACTTCAGAATGTTAGTGTCGACACATGTCGAGTAGGTGTCGACACTTCAGAATGTTAGTGTCGACACATGACAAGTTGGTGTCGACACATTCAATGGTGTGTCGACACTTAAGTTTTACTCAGAATTTTCTAAGTAAAGTCTCGACTACATGTCGAGTAGTGTGGTGTCGACACTTAACCAAGTGTCGACACATCAAATCTGATAACTTAATCTTGTGTCGACACATGAGTGTCGAGACATTATAAGTCAGTGTCGACACTTATTGCCAGTGTCGACACATCTTTAGTAATCCATCCCGCCTGTTCGTCTTCAAACCAGAAAGGTATAAATAGGATTCTGTCTTTGTTTGTCGACACGCTTTCAGAGTTTCGAGACCAAAACTGCTGTGTCGACATTTCTCTTTTCTCTAGACTAAATCTCTAAACCCTAATGGCTCCCAAGCTCGAGGAGAATGTTAACGAAGGCTATGAGCTCGTGCGAGGTGCTTTTGACAATGGCGATCAAGAAATCAAATCGGTGATAACCCTAGTCACCGATTCTGGATTGGAGTATTTGGTTTCAGAACCAACAAAAATATGGAAGAAGGAAGTTCTCGAATTCCTTACTGGAGCTTCAGTAGATGACTCAGGTTACAAAATCAAATCAAAAGTGCATGGCACCAGGGTCAAGATTTCACCCAAATCTCTGAGAAAGGTACTTCAGCTACCTAAAATTCAAGAAGAAGAGGAAGTGACTACATCTAAGACCAAAGAAGCACTTACCTGGTGTGGTCTAGATCCTAAGCTGAAGATTGGATCTGTATTCAACAGGAGAGGTATGAATACTCAAGGAAAATTCCTGTCAGAAATTGTGGGTAAAGTAATACTCAGTAAGACTGGAGGACATGACAGGGTGTCAGCCTCCATGTTCAGTGTTATGACCAGAATCATCTTCAACCTAAAAACAGACTGGTCAATGGTTGTGTTTGACAAAATTAAGGAGAGTCTGAAGAAGCCCAATCTGGGCAGAATACTAAGTCTCTACCTGGCTGGTACAATACCAGAGGTAATGAGTAATGCTGCTGCTACTAAAATCAATCACATGAGAAGGATGGACCAAAGGATATTTTCCAGGTGGGAAAGAGTACTATCTCAGGAAGTTCCTACCCCAGAGAAGCAAATTTCTAAGAAGGATTCCCCTCCAAAGAAGAAGAGGAAGATAGCTGCTGTGACTCAGGAGTCCTCCAGCAGTTCAGGTAGTGAAGAACATGTTGTTTTCACTCCTGATAGTCATGAGAATGTGGCTGCAGAGAAGTCACCTGCTCCTCAAGAGCCAGCTGAAATCCAGGGGGAGCTGCCTACAGCTAGCCCCATGAATAAGGATCCAAGACAGGGGGAGCCTCCAGCTGTAGAACAACCCTCTACACTGGAGAGTGAGCAAGCTACTCTCATTATCCAAGAGGTACTTTCTGACCTCAATACTTTAGATTTTTCTATAATAGATTCTGATTTGTCTGATGTCCATCAGCAAACTCAGCAAGCAAATCAAGTACCAGATGTTGTTCTCCAAGACACATCAGTAGTACATGAAGTTGTTCCTGATAAAGTAGTTGATGAACCCAGTACTTCTCCTGCACAGTCTCCAGCTGAATACACAATGGAAGATCTATTTCTTAATTTAGATCAAGAGGATTTTGACATGGACAAGCATGGTGCTGCTGAAGAGAAGGGTGCTGCTGCTGAGGGGGAGACACTGCAAGTTCAAGAAGAGCCTATAAGGCAGGAAAGTGAGAAAGCACATGATGTGCAAGCTGACAAACCATCAAGCCCTAAGGATAGGGTGAATATAGCCAGTACTTCAGAATTTGAAGAAGATGAGGCTGAACAAGCTAAGAAGAAGCAATTCTTTGTATTCAAAAGAAGGAGTCAGAGCTACAAGAAGGCTCTACAAACTGTTGCTCAACACTCCCTAGTCCAACAAGCTCCATCAACTGATTACAGTGGATTAATGGTAGCAATGCAAGTTAAGCTGGATGAGCACATGAGGGCCATAGAGAATTATATTGATGAAGGCCACAAGTCTTTACAATTTGATCTAGCTCAAGATATCAAATCAATAAGGTTTGAAATGAATTTGAATAAGAAGGAAATGACTGACTGCTTCCACAAGGGTGGTAATGCAGTGGTCTATTTGGCAACTCACCAGGAGAAAATCAAGTCTCAAGTAGATGATATAGCACTGAAGCAAGGCTATGTGCTGGAGAATCAATTAAGAATGAATGACAATTTAACTGCCTCCCACAATGCTATAGTAACTGAATTAAAGAATAAGTCTGCTGAACCATCTACTTCTACTGATGCTGCAAAAGCTGAATTTGATAAAGCTTTTCAAGATGAAATTGCTGCTGTCAAGACTGCCATTAAGGATTCACAGAAGGTCATTTCTGAACAGCTTACAAAGCTTAGACCTTATTTTAAGGATGGAATCAGGTACTTGGACAGCCAAATCAGGTTCCAGAAGGATGATGCAAGAGACCATGTAGCCCAAGAAGTCATAAAGGGGGAGAGAGTGTTAGTCAAGGCAAGTTCTGAGCATGCAAAATGGATTTCAAATTCAATCAGGGATACACTTGGATATCCTCCCCTGTGTGATGACAATGAAGTTGCTGAATCTGGACTGAACCCTGCCTATTTTGGAGGTGAGCCACAAGAAGTAGCTCAAGTCATTTATCCACCTCCAGATTTTGAAATGATTCATGCAGAGGTGAGCACTATGTATAGCCCATCTGGGGGTAAGGACAATGTCCATTTAGAAAAGGTTACTCAACCTATAACAGCAGCTATGCAAGAGGCTTTGGACAAAGAAGAAGAGACAAGGCTGTCAAAGAAGAGGTTTAGGGAACTAGCAGAACAAAAGCCAGATTTTGAACAGTGGAGCCCTACCTCTAGAAATATCATTCTCACTGCCTGGAAAGCTGCTAAAGACAATACTACTGATAGAAACAAGTGGTTCTCAGAAGCTGAATGGAGGAAGCATGAGATCAGGCAGGAAGCCATTGTCCAGTATAGAAGGAAGGCTAAGTTAGGAAAGCTACCTCCTACAGCTGTGGAGCCTAGCAAGTACTTTCCTAAGCCCTATCATTACTTTGAGAGGCAGAAAATCAAGACTGAAGAACAAAAGAAGAAAGACTCAAAAGGCAAGAAGCCTGCTGATGCTGAGCCTGCTGCTGCTGCTGTCAAAGCTCAAGTTAAAGCTGGAAAAGGAATTGTTATCAAAGAACCTGATCAGAAATAGATTAGGAATTAAACTTGAAGCTTGTTGTAATCTTTTAAATGAAAAACATTTTTGTACAACATTGAAAATGTATAAGGAACAATGTTAGAACAATATGTGATAAATATAGTATGATTGTTCTGAAATGTGTTTGTTTCTTATTTGTTCTGGAATGTTGAATGTGTATATGTGTGAAGTTTTACATGTTCATGTTAACCCTGTTGATTATAATCTGCTTTTCATCATTTTGTAATTTTTTAATTATGAATGGTGTATATCATTGACTAAGGGTTATGACTTCTCCAAATAGGGGGAGATTGTTGGGTACATTGGTCAAATGTACCTGATTTGAAGAAGCCTCACCTAACTCAATGATATACATCATAATGTGTTTGATGTTTATTTGAGTTACTTGTGCAGGTTAGGTACTCACTGGACTGAAGCTAAAAGTTTCTAAGTCCATGTGTCGACACCCAGAGGGAAAGTGTCGACACTTGAGAAAGCTTGTGTCGACACCCAGACAAGCAGTGTCGACACTTGGAGTCATTGTGTCGACACCTGGGATGAAGAGTCGACACCAGACAGAAAGTGTCGACACTTGGAGCTGTGTCGACACTCAGTGAAGAAGAATGCAGAAAAGCTGTGTCGACACTTAGCAAAAGTGTCGACACCTAGAAGAGCTGAGTCTACATCAGAAAGTGTCGACACTTGGAGTTGTGTCGACACTCAGCAAAATTCTGCAGAGACTAAGGACAAGTGTCGACACTCAACACAATGTGTCGACACTCAATCAGCTGAGTCAACATATGAAGAATGTGTCGACACTCAGCACAATGTGTCGACACACAAACAGAAGAATCAGTAATTGAAGTAAGTGTCGACACACAACACAATGTGTCGACACTAGGCAGAAGAGTCAACACTTGAAGAAAGTGTCGACACCCAGCACAATGTGTCGACACTTAGTTAAAGAGTTTACACTTGAAGAAAGTGTCGACACAAGGAGCTGTGTCGACACTTAGCAAAGAACAGAAAAGTTTACAAAATATTCTAAGTACAAGTGTCGACACTAAGGGAATGTGTCGACACTCAGCTGAAGAAATAAAATTGAAGACTTGTTTCGACACCAAGAAGCAGTGTCGACACTTGACAGTTTCAACACATGAAGATGTGTCGACACAAAGGAGATGTGTCGACACTTAGAAGAATACAGTTAAAGAATGAAAATCAAGTACTTGTGTCGACACTTAATTTCAGTGTCGACACTTGAAGAAGTATCTGTGTCGAGACATACAAGGAATTGTGTCGACACCTTGTAGACTTGTGTCGACACTTACACAACATGTGTCGACACTTGGTCTATAAGTGTCGACACTTAAGAACAGAAAGTCTCGACACTATCTGACAGTTAGAGAATTTCAAGAAGTGACTGGTTGACATGACAGCTGCCGATCCAGCCGGTCTACAGCAACTGTCAGAGAAATCAGAAGTCTGTTATGAACCGGACCAGCCGGTTACCATGAAGGAAGCCTATAAATAGGCACCCATAGTTTACAGAAACTGATTGATTGTTGTTATTACAATTTGTGAGAATATTTAAAGTGGTTGATCAGATTAAATCAAGAAGTGATACACAGAGGATCAACACAAGAAGATCTGGCAGTCCAACTGCAGATCTAAGAAGTTGGAGAGAGAGAGCTCCAATCAAGAATTCAGTCTTTGGAACTAAGGCTGAGAAGAAGGATTCAGAATCTTCTGGATCTCAAGAAGCAGAGGTCAAGGATCAACTGCAGAGGATTCAGACTAATTCAGTTCTATCTCAAGAAGCTTTGAAGGAAGCTAAGTCAGTTTGGATCTAGCTGAGTTCTTCCAAGAACTCTTCAAGAAACTCTCAACTCTCAACTCCTCTCTTATTTTCTGAGTTGTAGAGTAAACTATTGTATTTCAATTTTAACTTGTAGGATCCATTGGATCTGAGAGAATTGTAAGCCTATATTATAAAGGCTGAGGGTAGGGCTTGGTTGCCTGAGTGTAGGAGTTGAAGAACTCTGAGTGTAGGCCTTAATTGGCTGAGTGTAGGCCTGAGTGGCTGAGTGTAGGCCTTTGTGGCTGAGTGTAAGGCTTTGGGCCTGAGGTGTAGGAACCTTGTTGGGTTCTGAGATAGTGGAGAAGATTGGCCGAATCTAGTACACTGCTAGATAGGCGAAGGGGGAAAGTGGATGTACCCAAAGATTGGGGAACCACTATAAATTAGTGTGTCTGCTGTGCTGTGCTGTGCTGTGGATTAACTGTTTATATTCTGTAATTGCTGTTAGCTGTAGAAATCTGTGAAATAATTGTTGTGCTGCCATCAAAGTCTTAAAAAGGTTTAGGTCACCTATTCACCCCCCCTCTAGGTGTTTAGGTACCATATCTTTCACTTGTACTCGCTCGTGTTCGCCTATAACCTCTTTACAGTTAATCAAGAGGCCCATCACAAGGCAGCCATTCGCCGCGGCGGGTTAAATCTAGCGTTCGCCGCTTTTACCAATACCTCCTTTTCACGTTCCTTTTTATTCGCTTGAACCGCCCGCAGGGCTTGTAACCGATCGCTTGTGAATCTCCTTTTCCTCTGCCGACCACCCGATCCAGAGATAGCGTGCGGAGAGTTGGTGATATTTTTGGCTCCAACAGGTGTAGTTCAAGCAATGCCCAAGTGAACCATTATTAGAGATAATATGACTATAAATATATTTAATGAGTATGATGCTGATCGTGGGGGCATAAGAAGTTAAATCATTACGTTGATGTTCAGTCATACTAAAAGTTGTGTTTATTTTTTGTCATAGTTGTTTTATAATGTCTTTTGCAGCGTCGATATAATGTAATATTATTATATTATTAATTTTGATTTGTTCATTTTCTATGTTTTATTCTTGATTAATAGACATATTTAATGGATACAGCAAAGGCAAACCTGTCACAACAAAGATGGACTGCTTTATCCGTTATTCTTCTAGAGCAGCAAAATTTGGGGAATAAAGCGGCTAATGGATGGAAAAATATCGCATACATAACGACAATTCAAGCATTAGAGAAGGATTGCAATTTGCACATAAAAACCTAAAATAAATACTATCAAGAAATATCAGTAATGTTGGATACTAGTGGATTTGGTTAGGATTGAGAATGCAATGTTGTTAAGGTAGATATCAAAGATGTTTGGGCCAATTATGTTCAAATAATATTGTATTTTATCGATTAAGTATATATTTAGAAATTTTCAAATTTTACGAGGCTAATCTAAACTAAACTCATAGGCAAACCCAATCATAAAATATTCTCGCAGCAAAGTGATTGTGAATTAGAGCGATTTAGCCATGATATGTGTGGTTGATAGAGCTACTGGAAGTCATGCCGCCACTCCAACGGCAATGTGGCCGAGGAGGTTGGGCCACAACCTAAGAAAAAGATAGCAGGTGTGGTAAATATTATTCCAGATGTTGTTTCTGCAATTGCGAGGAACTTAGAACAGGAGACCAGTGTGACTTCCCAGCCAACACCACCGATCCCAGAGGTTACAAGATATATACGGCCATTGCAGCAATTACAAATCCAACTGAGCATGAAATCATAAAGGCCATTGATATGCTGAACATTGACGACACGATGAGCAACGTCTTCGTGACTTTGTCAGTGCAATAAGGACCTAGCTCTATGGGCAGAACTAGGATTTTAGCACATCCCAAACACAATAAAATTTAACATACAAACTGTGAAAATAATGAGTATGTAATCCTACTGTTTCTTTTAGTCACCACAAATGTCACTATCTAAATGAAGAAAACAATATTATGCTGAGAATGAAAGTTGGCATTCTCAGGAATTCAAGAAAACAAATTTACCCATTTTCTTCAAAGTCAATTCTGCAAGAAAAAATTACGTGGAATCAGAAACAAAACAAAAAGAAATTGTGTGCGTGTATGTGTGTGTGAACTGTAGGCGGATTGATGGACGTGAGGGCAGATGACAGAGAGAGATGGAGTGAGAGAGGGGGAGAGCAAGAGGCGTCAGGAGAGAGAGAGTCAGTGATAGAGAGATAGTGACAAGGTCATCTTTGAGCATCTCCAATGAAGATATCTATATTTAGAGAACCTATTGTACCTGTAGGCGGATTGATGGACGTGAATGACATATGATAGAGAGAGAGATGAAGTGGGAGAGGGGAGAACAAGAGATACTAGGAGAGAGAGAAAGATAGTGACAAGGACACCTCTGTGCTAACCACAAATCCTGCGACGCCGAAGGAGAGCATCGAAAGGAGGCGGACATTATATATAAGCAGTGGATCTCAAAGTTCGCCGACCTCTCGGGCAGATATTTCGAAGTGCTTGCGGACACCACCCGGGAGCGCGACAATATTCGGCAAGGACAACCAACAGACGACCTATGAGTGGCTTCTCAGAACACAATCCGGAAGCTCCAATCAGGAGTATGCGCAGACGTCATGACCAAGCCCATGCGGACTCCACTTTTTTGATCCAACTCAAGCAGCGCCACTCGATTTCGTGCAACATCTTCTTTTAGTCTCCGTCGTCTGACTCTTCATGTATCTCGTGCGGTTGCACATTTAATATCACGATTTATAAGGCATTAAATGTCCATCGATTCGTAAACCTTCCACGCTGCCTACCCTCTAGTATAAAAAGCGGATCAGGGGTGCTTAGAGGAGACACACGAACTTAGTCCAGAACATGCCCCATTGTAGATGCGAATGTTGGGTTTTTCTAGGTGGGATGCACATCACATGTGTGCAGCGGAATAAGTCTAGAAAACATAAAGAGAAATGGATTTTGCGATAATCATTGATTAAGAAGTAGAAAACAACTTTGAAAAAAAGTATACCTTAGCGGTATTGAGTCACTACTCAACCAAGATGCTCCAAGGAAGTCCGGCGAACACATGTGGTTGGAGTTCCGAAGGTTGAAGTATGTCCACACCTCTATGGGTATCCACACGAGCAAGAAGAACCCTTAGACTCTTGTCACACAAGATCTAGGTTGGAAGAATGAATGCCCTCAACGTTTCCACAGATTGCTAGATCCGACAAAGGAGAGGCAGCAGTGACGAAGACGAAGCTTAGAAAACAATTTTTGGCGACGACAACAGGTCGGAATGGTCGGCGGCAACGGATCGACGGCTGCGACTTCGACGTTTTGGAACAGTTCCTTCAGGAAGAAGAAGTCGCCACACACGATCTGGATCGATTAGGTCAAGCGTCACTTACTAGATAACAATTATCTCATTTATATATATACTGAAACAGCCGTTACCCATAGACCAGGTCGAAAAGGAACTTACGGAAAAACAGACCTGCGCCAGTTCGTCGAGTGAAATTCGTTGAGTAAACACGACGAACGACACATCCACTCGACAGATTCATCGAATATCAGATTTGTCGTAACAGATTCGTCGGGAGCAATTCGTCGAGTATACTCGATGAAAAGAAATAACTCTCGAAGGATCCGTCGAAATCGTCTCGACGAACACAAACTGTCACGTCGAAATCGTCGAGTGTACACGACAAACTCGTCGAGAATACTAGACGAATTTGTCGAGAATACTCGACGAACTGACTTACCTTTTCGACGATCTCCAGAAGGCCCCTCGAATTCATAATTCAGGTCCTTTGGCTGATCTAGTTCTAAGTCCATGTCAAAAGGATTGGCCCTTCACTCATATCATATATGAGTAAAGCCAACACAGTCCTTTCCAACTTGTCCATAACTCTTATGTGCAATCCCATATACTCATATTGTGTTGGCAGTGAGACTACATGTTTGACCATTTTTAGATCACAATAGTAACACTAACAGTCTCCCACTTAAACTTGAAAGTTTCAAACAAAAGTTTCACAAACAATGTGCGACATCTAGCAATATATCATTGCTCCCCAAACAACAAGAGTTATAAACTCATAAAGCATTTATTACCAATGTATCAATATTGTTATGTCCCTTTGTCCCTTACATCCGGATAGAACTAGAGGTATAGACTGTGTCACGCTTATAATTGTTCAATCCAAGTTTCTTGATCTAGAATGGACTTCTAGAAATTGGTGAGCACAATATCATATACTGACTCAACCAAGCATGACCGTGCATTTCTCAGTCCCATTCCATTAAGGGGCCCATGGATATAACTCCTGTCATATAGGAGGACAAATCCCATTTCTGTCCACACGCAAACACCCAAATGATTCATAATATACCCAATAACCACCTTTATCATCAACCTTTCTCAAGGAAGACTTTGGATGACATCAATGTACGCTCTTCCTCACTTGATGAATGTTTCGACTTCAGGTCAAAGAACCAAAAACACCATTGTCACTTGATGACTACTTGTGACACATTCATATAACAATCCACGAAGTATTCTAATGGTGAGTTTGTCTAGTACAACTTGTTCACTAACAAGTACCCATGTGATGATTTGATATCACAATATCATGACCTGTGAGAACCGGTAATCATTCAACACACATGCTTGTCTTGATGTATCATCATTTCCCTTAGCTTCTAAGATGATACGCCGACCAGAGACCATTTAAGAATGAAGATTTTATGAACATAGGCTCTCACATTCAAGTCATCGACTTGAATCCTATGGAAGCAAATATTCTAAGGGCATTTATCACGTTAATTAATCTATCACACAGAAATAAATTAACATGATAAAGAACTTGCCATAAATATAAAATGAAATGTATAGTACTTTATTCATCAAATGAATTATTACAACAACCGATAAATATACAATCCACAAAATGTCTACTAGAGTTGATCATTCTGGTATCTAATATCCATTGATCTAATATGACAATCATGCTTTCTCTGTGCGAGAGACTTTGTTAGTGGATTCACAATATTTTCTTCAGTCGACACTATACAAATGTTCACATCTGCTCAATCGACAATCTCACGAATAAGATGAAACCACAGAAGTATTTGCTTAGAGCGCTGATGAGATCTAACTTCCGAAGCAAGTGTAATTGCACTATTATTGTGACGGTAGAGAACTATAGGATCAACAATGCTAGGAACTACATCTAGCTCGCCGATGAATTTCCTTATCCATACAGCCTCCTCCATCGCATTAGCAGCAGCGATATACTTAGCCTCAGTTGTATAATCAACAATTATCTCCTACTTGGAACTCTTCCAGCCGACAGATCCTCCATTTAGGCAAAATACAAACCCTGACTGAGACTTTGAGTAGTCACTATCAGTTTGGAAGCTAACATCTGTGTAACCCTTTACAACGATCTCTTCCTCTCCGCCAAATACCAAAAACGTATCCTTAGTTCTTCTCAAGTACTTTAGGATATTCTTGATGGCTATCCAGTTGCTATCACCGGGATCAGACTAATACCTGCTAGTCATGCTCAAGGCATATGAGACATTGGGTCGAGTATATATTATTGCATACATAATTGATCCAATTGCCGAAGCATATGGAATCAACTTCATACGTTCCTATCTTCACAAGATTTAGGACACTGATCCTTAGAGAGACTCACACCATGAGACATGGGTAAAAATTCTTTCTTGGACTCAATTAAGCATGTTGAACCATTTTAACACCTTCTCAATATATGTACTTTGGGTCAAACTCAACAACTTCTTCGATTTATCTCTATAGATCTTAATACCAAGTATGTAAGTCTCTTCACCCAAGACATTCATAAAAAAACTAGTTCCTTAAGTTGTTTTTAACTTGTAGGGCCAGTTTGTCATTTCCGATCAACATTTTGTCATCTACATACAATATTAGGAAGACAACAATGCTCTCACTAATCCTTTTATAAACACACGATTCATCCTCGTTCTTGATAAAACCAAACTCTTTGATCTTTTCAATAAAATGAATATTCTAACTTCAAGAAGCCTATTTTAATCCATAAATGGATCTCTGTAGCTTGAATATTTTAGTGGCTTCACTTGGAGATACAAAATTCTCGGGTTACGTCATATACACTTCCTCAAGGAGGTTTCCATTTATCAAAGCTGTTTTGACATCCATCTGCCAGATCACGTAGTCATAATATGCAGTAATAACAAGCAGAATTCTGATGGACTTAACCATAGCAACAAGAGAAAAGGTCTCATCATAGTCAATACTATGAATTTGCCTGAAGCCTTTAGCCACATGCCGCCCTTTGAATGTCTGTACATTTCCATCCATATCGGTATTTTTCTTGAAGACCCACTTGCACCCTATGAGTCATACCACTTCAGGTGGTTCCACCAAGGTCCAAACTTGGTTTGCATACATGGAGTCCATTTCAGATTTCATGGCCTCAATCCACTTCTTGGAGTCTGGTGTACTCATAGCCTCTTGGTAGGTTGCAGGCTCATCATTATGATGCATAAATAACACATTATCTATTTGAGACACGAGAAATTCATCTCTCAGGCTCAAATCTTGGTCTACCAGATCTATGTTGGACTTGTGTTTCTTGAGATGTTTCTCTAGCTACAACAACTTGTAGTCCTTGCTCAGGTTCCAATTATGGTTCATTCACTGTTTGTGGTTCTTGAACTTCTTCAAGTTCTACCTTTGTAGTTTCTCTGGATAAGAGCACTTTCTCCAAAAAGACACTAGTCCTCACAACAAACACTTTGCCCTCAGACGATAGGTAAAAGTAGTACACTTTAGTTTTCTTGGGATACCCCATAAGATAATATTTATCTGACTTGAGTTCCAGCTTGTTAGGCATTTGATGTCTCACGTATGCCTTACAGTCCGAAATCTTAATGAAAGACATACTAGGATGCTTCCTAGTCCAGGTATCATATGGTGTCTTTAGAATCATTTTCATTGGAGCGTGATTTAATGTAAAAGCAGTAGTCTCTAGAGTAAATCCCCAAAAGAAAACATGCAAATTTGCACGATTCATCATCAACCGTACCATGTCTAATAGAGTATGATTCCTCTGCTCAGACACACCATTATGTTGTGGCATTCTGGGTGGAGTGAGCTGTGATACAATACCACACTCCTTTAGATGATCACGAAACTCATGACTAAGGTATTCACCAACTCGATCAGATCAGAGTGCTTTAACCCTCTTACCCAGCTGTTCTCTACTTCATTCTTAAACTCGTGGAACTTTTCAAAGATTTCAGATTTGTTCTTCATAAGAAACACATATCTGTATCTACTGAAATCATCAATAAATGTAACAAAGTAGAAGTACCCACTTCTAGCCATAAAACTCATGAGTCCACATATATCACTATGTATTATGCCCAAGAGATCATCAGCCCTTTCCTTAAAACCAATGAAAGGGACATTCGTCATCTTGCATAATAAACATGATTCACACCTCTCAAATGATTCATAATCAAATGAGTCTAGTAGTCTTTCTTTATGAAGCTTGGATATGCGTTTCTCACTTATATGGCACAAATGACAATACCAAAGATACGTAGGATTTGAGTCATTCATTCTTAGTCTTTTAGTATTTTCTATATTATAGATTGGATGGTATAAGTTCAAAATATAAAAACCATTAAAAAATTGAGCTACAACATAACAAACATCATTCTTAAATATAGAACAATAATTATTCTTAATAATAAAGAAAATCCAATCATGTCCAAACATGAAAGAGAAATGACGTTTCTAGTTATCGCAAGAACATAATAACAATTATCTAGTCCCAATACAAGCCCACCGGGCAAATAAAGATGGTAAACTCCTAAGGCGATAACAATAACTCTTGCTTCATTGACAACACGTAGGTCCACCTACCCTTTACTCAGTATTCTTCTCCTTCAAAGTTCTTGCACATTTATACAAATTTGAGAACCACGTAGGGTATCTAATACCCAAGATGAAAGAGCAAAAAAATTTATCTTTATAACATAAACATTTGAAGCGGGAGTTATATCTCCCTTCATTTTCTGTAGACCCTCAATATAAGAAGGACAGTTCCTCCTCCAATGACCAACCTTGCCACAGTGGTGGCATTTCCCTTCCTTCACCAAGCCTTTCTTCTTCAGTGTTAAAGACTTGGGCTCAAGAGATGACTTATGTCTAACCTTAGTCTTCTTGAAACCCTTGGCCTTGGCATTGCCTATATGCACCATCAACATGAAGCTAGCAGGCTTGACCTCCTTCATGTTAATCTCGACAATTTTTAACACGCCTAGGAGCTCAGACAGTGTCTTGTCAATTTCATTGATATTGTAATTCAAGACAAACTACTTGTAACAGTCTGGCAATGATTGCAAGATCAGGTCTGTAGCCAACTCTTGCACTAGAGGAAAACTAGTCTTTCAAGGTTCTTTATATACTCAATTATTTTGAGTACGTGAGTCCCTACTAGGTCTCAACCTCTCATCTTATCCTGAAGCAATGCCTTAGTGACGTCAAACCTCTCTTGGCGAGCATGCCCCTGAAATATTTTCTTTCGGTGCTCGTCAATCATCTTATAACTCATGTTCTCATGTTGCTTCTAAAGCTAAGAGTTCATGGTGAGGAGCATGAGGCATTTGACATCCAAGGAGTCGTCTTGATACTTCTTATAAGCATCTTTATTAGCTCAGGACACATTCCCGATTGGCTTTTTAGGGGAATTCTATTCCTAGACAGAGCTTACGCTCCTGTCTGAGAACAAGTCTCATATTTCTATATCAGTCTAGATAATTTGTCCCACTCAGTTTCTCCTTCTCAACGATAGCTTTGAGGGACAGGGTGAAGTGAGATCCACTTGCCATGGAAATTCTACAAGAATTTATGCAAAAAAAAACTCAGTACTATATTTCAAAATATTTTTTTTATTTCAATTAGAATTTTAATTAAAATAACTCTCACTATTATAATCAAACTGATAATCCTCGATATCAATTCAGAGAGTTTATGCGAGCTACTCTCTTAGTGGACAAGATCCATATTTCACCAACACCATGAGTTAGTTTTGGCTTTTCTCTTGCAATGTAGTTATTTAGGTAGACAATGCTTGCCAAATGCATCATCATGCAGCTCTTGTATGGTTGATGAATAACTCTTTATTCGCATCCATTATATTGTGTATGCCAATCCCATGCCTCTAGGCACTCAACTTTTGAGGTCACCCAGTTAAGTTTGACACGATGTCGGCAGTGGGATATCACAATTATCTGCTCACACCCTTACCAAGATAAATTAATGCACCTTGCTTTGCCAAGTCCACACTTCATCGATCGAGGCAGGAAAGTGTCATCCATCAGAAGGCATCCGAACACTTAATATTGGATACATGATTTTAAGATAATTGATCAACACTTAATCATGGTTAATAATTAACCAATGTGCACATTCACAAAATACTTACAACACAAAAAGTATCTAGCGTCTACCTAAATCACCTAGAGGAGGGTGAATAAGTGATGTTTGCGTCTTTTTGCGGAATAAAAATTACTTTAAAAATAAGCACACAAATACAGAGATTTATAGTGGTTCCCCGAGTTGGGTACGTCCACTTTCCCGCCTCGCATATCTACCATGAAGGACTCGATTTGGCTACTTCACCAATCTCAGATTTCCATAATCTTACACCTCAGAGCCGCAACTCCCACAACTCGGAGACGACGCTCCTAATACTCGATCCACAACCAGATCTACAAACTCGATCCACAAACGGATCTACAAACTCGATCCACAAACGGATCTACATACTCGATCCACAAATGGATCTACATACTCGGAGGAATAATCTCCTACAACAGTAAATGAGTATTAAAACACACAAACGATTACAAGTATTCACCCCAACGTTCTTTGAAAAAGTAGATCTTGAATCTTTTTGAACTTGGAGAAGTGAAATCTTGAAAATCTTGAATTGTGAACGTTCAATCGACAAGATCTGGAGGAGTAGAGATCTTCTGAGAGAGTATCAATCCAGTCATGTATGTCGAAGAAGAAGAATCACACTGAAGTCGGTGGTCGATCATAAGAATCATGAATTTACTGTGCGTCGGCGGTCGGACGGGCGGTATTCCAATTTTGTAAATATTCTAGGTTTGAAATTGAGATCAATAGCACAATTAGGTTGAAAGGAAATATCACCTAGGTATTTATAGAGATATCCCTTACAATGGTTAGAAGAAAACTTCCAAAAACAAAACATAGAATTTACTGTGCATGGCCGACCGAAACCCGAACCACCGATTTTGAAAAATTCGGAAAAAATGACCTAAGTCAAATTCGTCGAGTATCGTCGAGTATCACTAGTATACTCGTCGAATGTACCTAATATACAATGAATAAGACTTGGACAAATCAGTCTTAGGCCAACCATTCACTCAACGCCAAAGCAGAGAGTCATACTTGACGAATTCGTCTAGTATCACCTAGTATACTCGACAAATTCGTCGAGTATAAGATAAATGACTCAATGAACTCAACACTGTTGCACTCGATGCCTTTTGTTCACTCAACGCAAAGGGAATTAATCGACAAATATCGTCGAGATGACTCAACGTTCTCGATACCTTGATATTCGATGAATAAGACTTGAAAAAAATCTAGAGAAGTACCGTCGACTGGACTCAACGAATTCGACGTGTATTACTTAGCATATTCTACGAATTCAGAGAGTATTGTTAGATACATTCGACAAATTTGACGAGTATGCATGACGATACTCGGCGAATTTTACTTAACAGATTTTTCAATTCTTCAACAAATTTACCCTAAGTATAAAAAATGGATATGTTGCTGGGTATGGGTAGGTATACACGACGAATTCGACTAGTATCAAGCTGATACTCGATGAATTCGATGAGTATTCCAAACCATACTCAATGAATTTTACTTGGGAGAAATTCATGTCATTCTGAATCTAATTCTTGACCATTCTTGGGCCTTCTCATGTACTTAGAATAGAAGTACACCCCAATAGAGAGATTATAGGTGCGTCAACACATTGGCCTACACAATGAGGGATCATATTATATAGTCATGTGTTTACTGACCCATAGTAACCTGACATTGGTGTATACTTAGCAATGAAAACTTGCAAGCACATACTCAATACACAAAATCAAATACAGTTACAATTCATCTTAGCTTAACTGGACCTTTCTTCAAATCTAGGTTATTGTGTATACAATACCCAACAATCTCCCCTATTTGAAGAAGTCAGAACCCTATAAGATAAGGTGAATTGTACAAAAAAAAGATAACACATAAATACTTGAAACGATAAATGAAATTAAAATTAAAATGCGCATTCACAGTCAATCAAAAAATCATATATATATATATATATATATATATATATATATATATATATATATATATATATATATATATATATATATATATATATATATATATATATATCAATTTGTTCATTGTTTTAGGAAGGAGGCAACCCACAACACTCGAAATAAAACATATAAGATATGACTGTTAAATCTGCTTGCTCTGCCTCTTCTGCCTTTGCTTGTCAAAATAAGCCTTTGGCTTTGGAAAGTACTTTGGAGGGGCTGGAGGCATCAGATCAGCATCTCTATGATTTCTAAAGTGAATTCTTATTTTTGTGCAGGACAACTTGTACTTGTTCCATTCTTCTTGATCGTAGTGGTGCTGATGTTTTTCAACACCGATGTCGACCAAGGAGAATGTGTCTAGGATAATTCCTCTGGAAATCGGGCTCCATACCTCTTCCATCTCTTTGTTTGGCTCTGCTCTACCTGACTCTGACCTTATTGCAGACGGGCCTTCCCCATATCTTCTACACTTGTAAACCAGAGGAGGTAAGTCTTCAACAAGTTCTATCTCTGGAGTCTCAGCAGCACTAGCAACAACAACACTAACCTAAGAGAAATCTTATGTGTCTGACCAGTACTGAGAGTAATCCCGGGGAGGATGAGTCTCATCATGTGCTGGTACAGGCACAAAAGGTACTTGATATCCTGTCAATTGACTGTGAAGCCATGCACAGTTGTCATAATTGTAGTCATTTACTCATTTTAAATTTGCTAACATTGCTTCTTCAAGCACATTGACCTTAGCTACCACCTTACCTTCCAAGGTCTCCTCCCCCTTTTGACTACTTCAGCTAGAGCAATTGCATAGGATTGCATGCTGTCATCATAATGTGACATTGCTTTATTATGACCGTCAATCATAGTTGTGGCATTTGTATTTACATTGCACATCACCTTTTGATTGCTCTCTAAATCTTTCATAACAAACTCAACTCCCTTTACCTTAAGTAAACCAGGAGTCCATCTTGGCATCTAGCTTGTCGAATCTGACTTTAACCTCAGCTAGGCCATTGTTTAGATCTCTTTCTGTTTCTTTTATATTTTTCAGAACTTTCTGCATGGATGAGTCAAAATATGCTTTTTTCTTGGCCAACGTCGCCTCTATGCTTTGCAGAATTGTACTATCAGCAGTCAAAACTGGGGTCTTAGGGATGGGAGTGCTGGGCAGATCCTCACTGGATGACTCATCTATCGAAGATAAATGAGCTCTAGAAGTTGTAGCATGATTTGCAGCAGCAAGAAGAGCCGGAGTCTACTCCTCTGCAACTCCCTCCTCATTAGAAAGAACCACAACCTCCTCTGCAGCAGCAGGAGGTGCATCTAGCATCTTGGCTATCCTTTTCTCCAGGTTGCGCATAAGCCTCGCAACCTCAGTAACAACTGATATAGAGGGCCTATTCACTTCCACTACAGCAGATGAAGCAAGAACAATTTTTGGGAGAGGTACTATCAAATTCTCCACTACCACTAGTTCAGAACCAACATCCACATTATCACCAGCTTTGGTCTTATCAGAATCAATCCTCATCTCATCACCAACACTCTCAACCTCATAATAATCAACTATTAGGTCATCAACAATAACATCATCAGTTTCCAAGTCATCTTCAAAAGAAACATCCTCATCAACATCATCAACAACAACCTCATACTCAACAACAGTATCACCCTCTACCTCCTCAGGCACCAATTCTTCAACAGCAGTCTGAGCCAACTCGACAAACTCTATCATTAGATTCTCTGGCTCTAGAACTGGAATAGCTGACTCTAGAACCTCTGGGACTGAGTCTGAAGGCACACTCAAGGGCACTATGCTAGTGGCCACTTGAGTGTCAACTGTCTCCCCCTCGATTCCTGACCTCGAACTCTCAGTAATTTCATTGGGGTGTGGAGAGGTAATCCTGATCTCAGGAGCATGTTATGCCTCCTCCATAGCCAAATCTGGGGCTCCCTCTGGCCTAGTGATCCTCCTATCCCACCTTGATAATATAGATGAGTCTATCTTCTTGAGGTGATGGATATGCACACCTTTGGTCATATCAAACCTGTCACCATCCAGCTGATTCAGGTACATGCTGATAATCCTTCCAAAGTTGGGAGTGCGAAGGCTGTCCTTGATTTTCTCAGACTGCAATGCACCCCAATCAAGTTTCTTCCTGCAGATGATGGCAACAAGGGTCTTGAACATCTCTGTGGAGAGATAGTCGTGGGACCCAGTCTTGCATAAGAACACTTTACCCATGATGTCGGAAAGAAGCTTGCCTTATTCATTCATCCCTTTGCGCTTAACTGCTTTTGTACCTCGGGGAAATCCACGGAACAGAAGAGCTCTGGAGAAGTCATCCTCGTCAAGGTAATCAGCCTAATCACATGTAGGAAGCCGCAAGTACCTGGAGAGAAGTGATGCTTTCACTTTTACTTTGGTCTTTTTAACCTTGCTCTTGATGACCGTGTCTTCATGACGGAGCTTCGCATTATGGAATAATTCAAGAACTTCCTTGTCCAGAACCTTACATGGATATTCTAAGACGAAGGAGAGTCCAACAGTCTCTAACATGAGGATAATGTTGCGAAATTCATTAGAGGCAGAGGCAAATCCTATGCGAACAAGTTCTCCTCCCCCTAGCAAACCACTTGTGCTTCTGGGAGCCATGGAGAAAACTGAATCTGTAATGAACTGGATTTCTGAACTTTGTCAGAGTCAGCAACAATAAGATTTCGGTCAGACACCATGAGATGAAATCGTCTGGAAATCCTTGTTGTACTGTCAGCTAGGGTTAGGAAGTCATTCACAACCATAATCGAGGAAAGAGAGAACCCTAGTCGATGGGAGAAAGACGATCCAATTTTCGCAGGAGCCGAACGGTCAGGATTTCTAATTCGGCGAGTCGGCTTGAGGGTTTCATCGAATAGACTGTGCGGTTGCCCCATTGACTATATATATATATATATATATATATATAATTTTAAAATTGTCTAGAAGGCGCGTACCTGAATTCGTGGCTCTTCGGATCCAATATAGAAGTTTGAAATTTTGTCCTAAGTTCCGATTCAGTGAGTATCGCTTGAATATCCGACAAATCAACGACTTGAGCTCCGATACTCAACGAAACTTGCCTTGGGATAATTTTCTGACTTTATGAGATAATTCCCGACTGAGTTCCTACTTGCTTGGCTTTCTTCATGAGTCTATGTTCAACATGCATAGTTTTATTTTGAAGAATGAAAACTTTGTCTCGTCTGACGGCTTCGTAAAAATATCTGCGATCTACTTGTTCGTAGGGATATAGCTGAGGGCTATGTCCTTATTCTCAACATGCTCCCAGATGAAGTGACATCACACCTCGATGTGTTTTGTCCGTCTGTGAAAGACTGGGTTATTCGCGATTGCTATTGCGCTGGATGAGTCGCAATACATCGAAATTTCTTTAAACTTCAAGTTGTATTCTTCAAGTTGATTCCAAATCCATAAAAGCTGAACAATTACCTGCAGAGATATACTCTGACTCAGTCTTAGAATTTGCCACACAATTTTTCTTCTTACTGCTCCATGAAATAAGCCATCTTCTGAGAAATTGGCATGTCCCGAAAGTGCATTTTCTGTCAATCTCTGCTTCCTGTAAAATCGGCATCTGAAAAACCAATTAGCTCAACATCATTATTTCTCGGATACCATAATCCAAGATTGGGTGTACCCTTAAGGTATCTTAAAATTCGCTTTGCAGCAACGTTGTGAGATTCCTTTGAGTTCACCTGAAATCTAGCGCAGACGCATGATGAAAACATGATATCTGGTCTACTGGCAGTGAGGTACTAGGCAAGGATCCAATTATGCTTCTGTACTTGGTTTCATCAAAAGATTTCCCTTTCTCATCCTTGTCCAGAGACACAGTTGAACCATTGGAGTCCTCATAGAGGTTGCATTCTTCATTCCAAATTTCTTAAGAATCTCCTTGGTGAACTTCGTCTGAGAGATGAAAATGTCATCTTCAAATAGTTTCACCAGAAGTCCTAAGAAATACTTCAGCTCTCTCATACTGCTCATTTCAAACTTCCCATATTTAGAGGAAATACTCATCTGATATGGAAAACTTCTTGCAAAGATATGGAAAATTTCCCATATTTGGAGGAAATACTTCAGTTCTCTTTATCCTTGATAACATAAGTTTGGAAAACTTCTTGCAAATGTTGTCTTCTATAGAGCCAAATATGACGTCGTTGACATAAATCTGCACTAGCAGAATCTTGCTTTTTTACTTCCCTAAGAAATAATGTCTTGTATATCTTTCCTCTTGTGTACTTGTTCTCAAGAAGAAAGCTAGACAACGTCTCATACCAAGCTCAGGGAGCTTGCTTTAAGCCGTATAGAGCTTTATTTTAAAAATAAACATGATCAGAGAAATTAGAATAAACAAAACCTGGGGGTTGCGCTACATATACTTTCTCTTTCAGTTTCCCGCTTAGTAAAGCTGACTTCACGTCCATTTAGTAGAAGGTGAAGCCTTTGAGGGCAGCATACGCAAGAAACTACCTGATCGCCTCGAGCCTGGCCAATGGAGCAAAGGTCTGGTCGAAGTCGATCCCTTATTCTTATCTGTATCCTTGAGCTACAAGCCTGACTTTATTCTTGATAATGACTCCATTATCGTCCAGCTTGTTTCTAAAGGTCCACTTGCTGCCGATCACGTTCTGTCCCTTGGGCCTGGATACCAACTCACGGACTTTGCAATGTTCAAACTGATTGAGCTCCTCTTATATTGCCAAAATCCAAGAAGCATCCTTATTTGCCTCTTCAAATTTCTTTGGTCAACCTGAGATAGAAAACTAAGATGCATAATCTCATTGGCTGCACCTCTTCTGGTTCTCACACCGTCTCTTGGCTCTTCAATTATTTGATCAGTAGGGTGATCTCTTAGGTGTCTGGACCCTCAATTTCTTGCTCTCCCACCAACACGCTCAACAACATTTGGTGCCTCCTCTGGAGGTTGAAGCAATTCTTCCTCTAGCAGTTCTTCATCCACCAAACTTGGATCGATGATCTTGACCGAGATAGGAACTTCTTCTTTGACAGCTTCATCCAAGCTTAGTTCCTTGAACTTGGTACCTGCATCTGCACCAATAATACTAGATGAGCTACTTTAGAGCATACTTGTCTCATCAAATACAACATGAATTGACTCTTCTATCACTGGAGTTTTGTTATTGAAGATCCTATATGCCTTATTATGACTACTATAACAAAAAAAAATACCTTCAAAATATTTTTCACTAAACTTCGTGCGGTAATACTTCCCATTATTAAGTACGAAACATTTACTTGCAAAGATTCTAAAATAGGACATAGTCAGTTTCCTGCCATTCAATAGCTCATAGGGGGTCTTATGAAAGTTTTGTTGTTAAGTGCTCTGTTTTGCACGTGACAAGCTGTGTTGACTGCTTCAGCCCAAAAGTACTCCAAAAGTGATGCGTCATTCAACATAATGTACATACTTCAATTAGGGTTCTATTCGTTCTCTCAGCAACTCCATTTTGCTGTGGAGTACGCGGGGAGGAAAACTCATGAAAGATAGCTTGACTTCCACAAAATTCTGTCATGACACTAGACTCAAATTCTATTCCGTGGTCACTTCTGATTTTAACCACTGAGCAGTTCAATTCATTTTGAATTTGCCTGACAAAATTTATGAATGTGTCAAAGGTGTCTGACTTGTGTTTTAGAAAGAACACCCAAGTAAAACGCGAGTAGTCATCAACAATTACTAACATATAGACCTTACCTCCTAAACTGTGAATATGCATAGGACCGAATAAGTCCATATGAAGTAAGTATAAACTTCTTGAAGAATCCTTTTCAGCAATACCCTTGAAGGTAGCCCTTGTCTGCTACCCATTTGGCATGAGTGACACAGACTTTATTTAAGGCACTTAATGCTGGGGGCATCTCGCACTAAGTTGTGGGAAAATAACATTTTTATAGTTTTGAAATTAATATGTGTTAATCTCTTGTGCCATTGGTCAAAAAGAGATGCACTATCTTTTGCAATAAAGCATACTGGTGTAAAAGTGTTTAAGTAAAGAAAATTTAAATAGAAAATATTTCTATTCCGAGTTCCTGTTAAGCTCGTCTCGAAATTTGCAGATGATTTTATCGATCAGTCGTCCTTGCAGAACTCAACGATGTAGCATTTATCACATAGCTGACTTATGCTGATAAGATTATGGTGTAATTCTTTAACATACACCTCGTCTATGAAGGAGACTACTCCGTTGGAGATTATACCATAGCCTTTTGTAGTTCCCCGGTCTGACCCTCCAAAGATGACTTTTGATTCATCTTTGACTGGGGTGAAATCAAGCAATATGCTTCTTATCCCGGCCATATGCTGAGAGCATCCGCTGTCTAAATACCAGATAAGATTTTTGTTGGCCTTTGAACTTACCTGCAATGACAAATCACTTTACCTTAAGTGTAACACCTCCCCTGTAATGACCGTATAATATGGGTCCGGTCGGGGCCCCACAACATACAGACGCCATAACTTTAGCATTAAAAGATGATATAACTACCCATTCTCAAAACTCCATATCTAACAACATCGGAAACAACAAACAAGACTAGAAGTTATCCACATACACAAGAGTATCGAAACGGCCTTATGACCTTACAATAATAGAGAGTCCAAACTCCAAAAAGTTAACATCAATAACAATGTGCATAAACACTCCTAGACTACCTCAGCATGCAAGCCGAAAAATAAAAGCATCAAGCATACAGAGCCACCAAAAATATAGCTAGGTCAAAACTGGAAACACTTCATGAGGCTTACTCCCTTTTGGTCGGCGAGCTAGCTCCTGCTTGCGATCCTTGCCCTGTAAAAATGTGTTGTAACGTGGGTCAGCAAAGGCTGACCTAAAACTGTATAACAAACACATCTCCTCCCGGCCACCCCTAACAGACCCCGGGGTACCCCTCCAACCTGCAAGTCAGTACACTTCGTATACCATATACATAAACAAGTAAAGTACTAAAAGAACAGGCTTGGATGTCTCAAACAACTTGCACGTTTTCTATATTGAGCATATAATAAAAAGGGGCCTACTATGCAACATGTATGCAGAACCTGGGCTTCACCCAAGGCATCCTATCGCGTATGCATCTAGCACATCATCAAACATCTGGGTACTTCACTTTCCCCATTGGCGTTAAGCCACAAACAAAAAGGGGCACTGCAATTCCCCTAACGGCATACAAGCCGCCACGCGGAACTCTTGCCAAGACCCCACCCGCTCATGGTCTTATACCCGGGCTTGCCTGCAAGCTCTAACTTCTCATGTCAGGATTCCGTCTAACACACTGACCGATTCTAAGAACCCTTGCTGGACCCCACCCGCTTATGGCCTCATTGCCTGGGCTTGCCCCATGCTTGGCGTTCTCGTCAGTCTCACAGAAGGGGACTAGTCTCGCCAGGACACTCTCCACACATGACTTGCACGTCACGGGATAGCCAGCCGACCATGGAGATACAGCCGTGCCTTAGCACATCACAATCCAAAATCATTCCCACCCTAATCCCTCATTTATACCGCAACGTCCCCGCGCTCTAAGGAAACCATCTATCGCCAATGCGGAGCTAACCTTGTCCAACAATGAAACCATCTATCGCCATTGCGGAGCTAAGCTTGTCCGGTTCCGGCTACACGTACTCACTCGAGAAAAGGGGGAAAACCCAAACATCACAAACGACATCTTGCCGTAACGAATTTCTACAAAATCCTTAAAGTGTGTATGCAACATCACCGAGTCGAACTAACGGTCGCGACCACGGCTTCACCCACAATGCCTAATCCACTAACGAAGCAGGATCTCTAATGCGCAAAAGCATGTCGGGAACGGACTCAATCGACCCGGAGGTTCCTCTTGAACCATGGCGACCCAAACCCCTCTCATTTGAGAGATTTGGTGCCCAAAAGCTTGAAAGAAAAGATGCTAAACACGCATCCTAAAACCAAGAGAAGAAGTGTCGTTACCTTACGACCCCTCTTCCTAGCCATGGAAACTTAGCCGGATGAAAAACCACCGCAACGGACTTGCCTCCGCGGATCTGGACTCGACTCGCAATTTCCGGCAGCCGGATCTCTCCTTCAGCTTCTTCCTTGCTCTCCCTTCTCTCTAGAACTTAGAAAGAGAGTACTTAGTGAAGAATGAGGGTTTCTAAATCCTATTCCCCGACATAACTCAGCAAGGAAAGCCCTGGACCATCAGATATCACTAGTAGGAAACGAACGACCACGATCCGAACTTAAAACCAAAACACCTGGGCCGAATACGGCTTGCGACACGCCCGTGTCCAAGGCCATGTGCCTAAATCGATGTTGAAACTGTCACACCCAAAAAAGGACACGGGCTCTGAACACGCCCGTGTCAAAGCTGACATGCCTGTGTCACGCAGTACACGCCCGTGTGCCTGGGCGTGTTCCTCCATCGACACATGACCAAACACAACCCGAGGAGAACACGGGTACTCGATACGCCCGTGTCACATGTTACACGCCCATGTCCAACACGAACACGCATGGGCTCCAGGCCGTGTCTATCCTCCTCACACGACCTAGCCAACAACCCGAGCAGCACACAGCCTGGGACACGCCCGTGTTCGAAGTCTCGACGATCGTCGACTGCCTTCTTGTCGACTTTGCAGAAAATTCGTCGAACACGCGCATGACACGGTCTTGGACACGCCCGTGTCCCAGGCCGTGTTCACTGTCTTGACACTTCGTCGAGCGCAGTTCGTCGAATTCCCGGGCTCTCGACGAAGCACGACACGACCATAGATATGCCCGTGTTCTAGGCCGTGTACCCTGTCTCGACACCTCGTCGAGCGAAATTCGTCGACTTCCCGGGCTCTCGACGAACCCGAGCACGACACAGCCAAGGACACGCCCGTGTCCTAGGCCGTGTGCCCCTCACGAAGACCTAAACTTGTCTCTGAACACTGTCTGTACCTCTTTCGAATTTTGGGGCGTTACAACTCTCTCCCCCTTAAAAGAATTTCGTCCCGAAATTACAGAAAGCAAAAAGGGGCACACAAAACTTAAATGATACCTGAACGGAAAAACTTTGGATACTCCTCCATCATGGTCTGTTCTCGCTCCCAAGAGAGTTCCTCACGACCGCAGTTGTCCCATCGGACTTTTACGAGTTTGACCTCTTTGTTCCGCAACTGCCAAATTTCTGAATCCTCTATAGCAACTGGACGAACTCGCATCCTCAAGTCCTCTTCTATCGGCACTGATGCTGATTCGATCACCACACTAGCCTCTACTAAGGCTTTTCTCAAGACGGAGACATGGAAGACGTCGTGCAATCCACTCAGCTCCGTGGACAATGCTAACCGATACGGTGCTTCTCCCACCCGTTCTACAACCTCGAAAGGTCCCAAAAACCTCGGACTCAACTTCTTGATTCGGCAAATTCGTGAGACGCCTTTGAACGGCTTGATCTTTAAATAGACCCAATCGCCTACCGCGAACTCCATCTTCCTGTGGCGAGCATTGAAATACTTTGCTTGCTGGTCTTGAGCCACCTTCATGCGCTCTTGAATGGTTCGCACCAACTCACATGCATCGGCTACCACTTCCTTTCCCAATTTTTTGGTGTCTCCCGCCTCTGTCCAAGACATCGGTGTTCGACACCGCCTCCCATACAAAGCTTCGTATGGCTCCATCTTTATACTTGCTTGGTAACTATTGTTATAGGCAAACTCCACCATGAAGAGGTGATCCTCCCACTTCTTGCCGAAGTACAGAATACACATCCTCAACATATCCTCCATAGTACGGTTCGTTCTTTCAGTTTGCCCGTCAATTTGAGGATGGAAAGTCGTGGTGAACTTTAGCTTTGTGCCCAGACTTTTCTGAACCAACCTCCAGTCCTTGGACGTGAAACGTCCGTCACGATCACTAACTATACTCTTAGGGATCTCATGTAGTCGCACAATGTTACGCACATACAACTCTACCAGCTTCTCCATGCTTTCCTCCTTCCGATTTGGGATGAAGTGAGCCACTTTGGTTAAGCGATCCACAATCACCCAAATCGCGTCGTTACCCTACTGCGACCTTGGTAATCCATGCACAAAGTCCATAGAGATGTCATCGAATTTCCACTCGGGGATTGGAAGAGGCTTCAGGAACCCGCCCGGCTTCTGACACTCGGCTTTCACCAAGGCACAAGTTTGGCATCGATTCACGTACAAAGCTATGTCCCGCTTCAGTCCAGGCCACCAAAAGGATTTCTTCATATCCAGGTACATTTTTGTCCTGCCCGGGTGAATGGAGTACTTTGTGAAGTGAGCCTCAAACATCAACTCCTCACGGAGCTTGCTGAACTGCGGTACACAAATCCTTCCGTCCTTCCTCAGAATCCCATCAATCAACTCCCAGGCGCCGCTCTCGCCCGTTTGAGCTTCCGCCACGTAAGGCTGAAACTCCAAATCCAAACGAGTCGCTTCCAGAATATGATCCGACAAATCTTTCTGCATTTCAATCCAGTTCAACCGATCCACGCTAGTCTGGCCTCTTGCTACACATACAATGCCAAGGTACTGCTAGTCCCGCACCAACCGCTCATCATGAGCGTCAATCCAATTCCCTTGCCCCGAGTATTTCCTACTCAAGGCATCTGCCACCACATTGGCTTTGCCTGGCGTATACTGAATCGCCACCTCGTAGTCTCCAAGGAACTCGACCCACCTGCGCTGCCACATATTTAAGTCCTTCTGATCTAGGAGATACTTCAAGCTTTTGTGATCCGTGAATATCTCCACCTGCGCACCATAGACATAGTGCCGCCACAATTTCAATGCAAAAATTACCGCCGCCAACTCCAAGTCATGGACGGAGTAATTCCTCTCGTGAGGTTTCAGCTGCCTAGACCTATAGGCTATCACACTGCCATGTTGCATCAAAACACAACCCAAACCGCATCTCGATGCGCCACTGAAAATTTGATATCCTTCGGTCCCCTTCGGTAGACTTAGGATTGGAGTTGTCATCAGCCTTTCCTTCAGTGTCTCAAATGCTTGATTGCACTCCTGAGTCCACACAAACTTCTGATCCTTCCGAGTTAGTGATGTGAGGGGTAGAGCTATCCGTGAAAAGTTTTCCACGAATCTTCTATAGTACCCGGCTAGTCCAAGAAAACTTCGGACTTCCGCCACGGTTCTCAAAATCGGCCAATCTCTGATGGCTTCCACTTTTGTTGGATCTACCGCCACCCCATCCCCATTAATCACATGGCCCAAAAATGCCACCCTCTCTAGCCAGAACTCGCACTTTGAGAACTTTGCATAAATCTGGTTCTCTATCAACACTTGCAGGACTACTCTGAAGTGAGTCTCATGCTCCACCTCCGATTTGGAGTACACCAAAATGTCATCAATAAAGACAACTACAAAAGAGTCCAAGTATTTCTGAAATACTCGATTCATCAAATCCATGAATACGGATGGTGCGTTCGTCAGTCCGAACGACATCACCGAGAACTCAAAATGACCATACCTCGTGCCAAACGCTGTCTTGGGTATGTCCTTGTCTCGAATTCGCAATTGATAATATCCTGACTTCAAGTCCAATTTTGAATACCCCACCAACCACACCAGCTGGTCAAACAGGTCATCTATCCGAGGAATCAGATACTTATTCTTGACCGTCAATTTATTCAACTCTCAGTAGTCTATGCAAAACCGTATACTACCATCTTTCTTCTTCACGAACTGCACAGGCGCGCTCCACGATGAAGAACTGGGTCTTATATACCCCTGCTCCAACAGTTCATGCAACTGTACCTTGAGTTCGGCCAACTCCTTTGGTGCTATCCTGAACGGAGGACGTGACACCGACCTAGCCTCGGGCACTAACTCAATCGAGAAATCAATCTCCCGCCGAGGAGGCGCTCCAGGAAGTTCATCCGGAAACACATCCTTGAACTCTGCCACTACAGGCACTTCCCAAAGCGATAACTTAGAAAAGCGAACCTCCAATAATGCTACAAGAGCTACTCCACCCTGGTTAACTGCCCGCACCAACTGCATGGACGAAATCAGGGAACAGGCCACTCTATTAAGGCCCTCAAACTTGACTTCTGTCTGCCCTTCGCTTCTTAGGGTCACCACCTTGGACAAACAATCAATACTGGCATGCTGCTCTGATATCCAGTCCATTCTCAATATTACATCAAACTCAACCAACGGTAGGACCGCTGCTATCAACACGAAGTCAACTCTGTCTAGCTCACAACAAATGCGCCATTTCTCCCTGGTGATCATGGATGACCCATTGGGCATGCACACCTTCAACTCTGCACCCGCCGAGAACGACTCAACTCCAATCCTCCGGATGAAGCTTTCCGCAAGGAAAGAGTGCGACACTCCCGTATCAAACAATACCCTAGCAGGGTATCCGGAAACTAACACAAAGCCTAAAACATAGACATCACATATAACGGTCTAGAAGTATGAAGCACAAGGTTAAACTTAAACTTCCTCATACCTGTCACCACATCGGGTTGGCGGATCACTTCCTACTGTCCATGGTTGTAGGCCCTTGGTTGCACCGGTTGGAACCGAGAAGCGCTAGACTCTGCCATCTTCCCTTTCTCCGCGGCACTAGGACCGGAGCGCACAGTCTGCTCCTACCTTGGCTCCTGCTCCGCACCCCCTTGATTACAAAAATGAGCAATGTGCCCCACCTTACCACAATTGAAGCACTTCGATGGTCCCTTAGAGTGAGATCCTCCGGACGTCCACTTGCTTTTCTCACCGGACTTGAATGTGTGAGGCTTTTTCCTCCACCTATTCCCTTCAGACCTTCCTTGGGATTGAGAAGGCTTCCCTTCCTCTTGCTTGGGCGCAAACCCCTTACGGCGTTGACTCTGCTCCAGGTCACTCTCCAACGTTCTGGCAGCCTCAACTAACTCATTGAAACCAGCTCTCTTCATGACGATAAGGAGTTGCCTTAGATTTTCCCTCAGCCCCTGGTAGAAGAGGTTATCCCTCTCCTCATCGTCTGTCATTATCGTTCCTGCATAACGACCCAACCGAGTGAACTCCTGAACATACTCGTCCACCGTCTTATCCCGCTGCACCAAGTGCAGAAATTGTCTTTGAAGGGCCAACCTTGTCGAAACGGGAATGTACTTCTTTAGGAAAGCATTCCCAAACTCTTCCATGGACGGGGTGTGTCCAGGAAACTGGTGGCCGCTATGGCTTACCCACCACAACTTTACGTCTCCCTCCAACATGAAAGCCGCAAACTCAGATTTCTTCTCCTCTGGCGTCTCTGCTACCCTCAGAAGCTCTTGAATCCGTGCCCACGAATCCTCCGCATCAGTCGGCATACCAACTCCCTTGAACATGGGAGGATGGAGAATACTTCATCTGCCGGTCTCCATGTCGGACCACCACTCTTTCGGCCAACGACTCTACTCGCCTGACTTCTACGCTCGGCACAGCCGTCACCATATCCGGGGTAGCAGGAGTTGCTACCTGAGCTGTCGTTGCCGCTTGGGCTGCCACCATTGCTTCTGCAAGCATGCGACAGAAGTCGGCCAGGTTTACACCCATGCCCAAAGGACCCTGAGTAGTGGCACTACTCGCCGAAAGCTCTTCTCTTGGTCTTGACGTACCCACCTCGTTGCTTGCACTCTTAAGAAAAGCAAGGAAACAAGGAATCAGTCTCTAATCGCAAGACTCAAATATAAGGACACTCATGATCTCGCATTACTCCTATGTGGATAACTTATATACGCACTGACCTTGAATCTAACCTCGCTTTGATACCAAATTGTAACACTTCTCTTGTAATGACCGTATAATATGGGTCCGACCGGGGCCCCACAACATACAGATGCCACAACTTTAGCATTAAAAGATGATATAACTACCCATTCTCAAAACTCCATATCTAACAACAGCGGAAATAACAAACAAGACTAGAAGTTATCCACATACACAAGAGTATCGAAACAGCCTTATGACCTTACAACAATAGAGAGTGCAAACTCCAAAAATTAACATCAATAACAATGTGCATAAACACTCCTAGACTACCTCGGCATGCAAGCTAGAAAATAAAAGCATCAAGCATACAGAGCCACCAAAAATATAGCCAGGGCAAAACTGGAAACACTTCATGAGTCTTAGGCCCTTTTGGCCGGCGAGCTAGCTCCTACTTGCGATCCTTGCCCTGTAAAAATTTGTTGTAACGTGGGTCAGCAAAGGCTGATCTCAAACTATGTAAATAACACATCTCCTCCCGGCTGCCCTTAACGGACCTCGGGGTACCCCTCCAACCTGCAAGTCAGCACTTCGTATACCGCATACATAAACAAGTAAAGTACTAAAAGAAAGGCTTGGATGTCTCAAACAACTTGCACGTTTTCTATGTTGAGCATATAATAAAAAAGGGCCTACTATGCAGCATGTATGCAGAACCCGAGCTTCACCCAAGGCACCCTATCGTGTATGCATCTAGCACATCATCAAACATCTGGGTACTTTCACTTTCCCCATTGGCGTTAGGCCACAAACAAGAAGGGGAACTGCAATTACCCTAACGACATATAAGCCGCCACACGGAACTCTTGCCAAGGCCCCACCCGCTCATGGTCTTAGACCCGGGCTTGCCTACAAGCTCTGACTTCTCATGTCAGGATTCCGTCTAACACACTGATCGATTCTAAGAACACTTGCTGGACTCCACCCGCTCATGGACTCATTTCCCGGGCTTGCCCCATGCTTGGCGTTCTCGTCAGTCTCACAAAAGGGGACTAGTCTTGGCAGGACACTCTCGACACATGACTCGCACGTCACGGGATAGCCAGCCGACCACGAAGACATAGCCGCGCCTTAGCACATCACAATCCAAAATCATTCCAACCCTAATCCCTCATTTGTACTGCAACGTCCCCGCGCTCCAAGGAAATCATCTACCGCCAATGTGGAGCTAACCTTGTCCACTAAGGAAACCATCTACCGCCATTGCAGGGCTAACCTTGTCTGGTTCCGGCTACACGTACTCACTCGAGAAAAGGGGGAAAACCCAAACAACACAAACGACATCTTGCCGCAACGAATTTCTACAAAATCCTTAAAGATCGTATGCAACATCACCGAGTCGGACTAACGGTCACGAGCACGGCTTCACCCACAATGCCTAATCCACTAACGGAGTGGATCTCTAATGCAAAAGCATGCCGGGGACAGACTCAATTGACCCGGAGGTTCCTCTTGAACCATGGCGACCCAAACCCCTCTCATTTGAGAGATTTAGTGCCCAAAAGCTTGAAAGAAAAGATATTAAACATGCATCCTAAAACCAAGAGGAGAAGTGTCGTTACCTTATGACCCCTCTTCCTAGCCATGAAAACTTAGCCGGATGAAAAATCACCGCAACAGACTTGCCTCCACGGATATGGACTCGGCTCGCGATTTGGGGCTCTGAAACTTCTCCGGCAGCCGGATCTCTCCTTCACCTTCCTCCTTGCTCTCCCTTCTGTCTAGAACTTAGAAAGAGAGTACTTGATGAAGAATGAGGGTTTACAAACCCTATTCCCGGACATAACTCAGCAAGGAAAGCCCTGGACCATCAGATCTCACTCGAAGGAAACGAACGACCACGATCCGAACTTAAAACCAAAACACATGGGCCGAACACGGCTTGCGACACGTCCGTGTCCAAGGCCGTGTGCCTCAATCGACGCCGAAACCGTCGCACCCAAAAAAGGACACGGGCTCTGAACATGCCCGTGTCAAAGCTTACACGCCCGTGTCACGCAGTACACGCCCGTGTGCCTGGGCGTGTTACTCCATCGACACATGACCAAACACAACCCGAGGAGAACACGGGTACTCGACACGCCTGTGTCATATGTGACACGCCCGTGTCCAACAAGAACACGCCTAGGCTCCAGGCCGTGTTTGTCCCCTCACACGGCCCGACCAACAACCCGAGCAACACACGGCCTGGGACACGCCCGCGTCTCAGGCCGTGTTCGAAGTCTCGACTATCGTTGACTGTCTTCTTGGCGACTTCGCGGAAAATTCGTCGAACACACGCACAGCACGGCCTTGGACACGCCCATGTCCCAGGCCGTGTTCACTGTCTCGACACTTCATCGAGCGCAGTTCGTCGACTTCCCGGGCTCTCGAAAAATCACGACACGGCCATAGACACGCCCGTATCCTAAGCCGTGTACCCTGTCTCGATACCTCATCGAGTGAAATTCGTCGACTTCCCTGGCTCTCAACGAACCCGAACACGACACGGCCAGGGACACGCCCGTGTCCTAGGCCGTGTTCCCCTCACCAAGACCCAAACTTGGCTCTGAATGTTGTCCGTCCATCTTTAAAATTTTGGGGCGCTACATTAAGAGCCCATGTTGAAATTTGTGAAGTGGAAGTGGGTGATGGATAAGCCGGGCGGCCTGTGCGGACTGGTTTCGCGGCCTGGGCGGATTGCAGGTTGCGGCCTGGGCATTGGCTGTCTTGGTTGCTTGGCTGATTGAGAAGCGGCTTGAGCGGCCTGAGCGGACAGAGGTTTGAGGGCTGTAGGCTGTGCTCTGTTCAGCGGCCGTGTGTGTTGCAAGCTTGTGCTAACCAGCAGGTTGTGTGTCTTATCCACGGGAGGCTTGCGGACTGACGAGTCCGCGGTGTCCGCTATTGCGGACTGGCCTTGGTGTTCGGTTATGGCCCTTGTCGAGCTCAGGTGGTGAAGCGATGTTCTGCTGTGGAGGACTGCGTGGACTGGTGTTGGAGTCCGGCAGGTGACCTTTGTGGAGAGCTGTTCGGGTAGAGCTTGCAGACTCTGCCCTTTTCAGTGCTTTGGCGTCCGCGGAGTCCGCATCTATGTGGACGGTGCCTTGCTTCTTGTCGAGCTATCCATGATGAAGTGGATGTTATCCATCCTTGGGCAGACTGTCCTGATGGTTGGCGGTCTGGAGCTTTTGTGTCTGCCATGCTCGCGCCAGTGCTTGGTGGGCTGCTGGACTTGGTCATTTTCTATGACAAGTTCTTTGTGTCTACAGTGTCCGAAGAGTCTGCTGTTGACCAGGCGGACTGCTTGTTGGTCGTGGACTCGGCGGGGTGGCGTTGTTTGCCAAAGCTCTGCGGATTGTCTCCTGAGTCCGCGTAATATGGTTTTGCGGGCTGTTGCAGCTTGTGTTGTGAGGGTGTCCGCCTGCTGTTTTGGGTGGCGGTCTAGCTCTGTTTTCCTTGGGCGGACTGGCTTTGTGCCAGTGATAGGCAGGTCGACGGCATGTGAGTCCGCATAGAGGCGGACTGGCCTTTTTTGTTCTGGCTCCTGGAGGTATGGTCAAGTCCGTGCGGACTTGGCAGACTGGGTTGTGTTAGCGCGCGGGCTGGGGTGGTGATTCTATTCACTAGGGTGGTGACCACACTCCTCACCTCATCTATAAATAGAACCCCCCCGACAGGTCTACAGTAACTGAGTGAACAGTAAGTGGGGCTTGGTCAATTGCTGCGGTCTGAACTTCTCTATGCGCGGGGGTTGAGTAGAGCTGACATTTTGCTGTGTATAGGTCGTGCGGCTAGCTTCAAGGAGTCATGAGTTTGGCTTTGACTTCGGTCAAGTACTTGGAAGTGTGCGGTCTCTGCGGTCTCATCTGCGGCTTGTCAGTGGTTCTCTGCTTCAGCTTGTTCAAGTTCCAATAACCTGTCCGCCGGTCTCAGGCGGGTAGGCAGTCTATTCTTCAGTTCCTCAGCAGGCAGTGAATAACGGTGTGTCCGCCTGACCTCGCGATCTCAGGCAGACTTCGTGTTCTATTCAGTGTGTTGAAGCAGTTCGGGCGGCTTCAGCAATCTTGGCGGACTTAGCGGTCTCAGCGATTTCTATTACTGTCCGCCCGACTTGTGTTTTGAGCTTTCTGTTTGTAGCTATTGTACTAGAGAAATCATGTCTCTCTACGTATACCTCGCCTTGTAAAGAAGTTAATGAAAATACGATCTGCTTGTTTTTCCATTCGCATGTGGTGTTAAGCTTGCTCTTTGGGCTTCCGCTAGATCAAAGTGTTAACTGGATAGTTTTGAGAATATACATTTTGCTTTAGGCTATCTTGCTGACCACTTTGAGAAAATTTAACATGGTATCAGAGGGAGGTTCAGTTGCTTGAGCGGTGATCAACTTGGGCGATGGACAACTAGTGTTGTTGCTCTGTTGTTTCATTGTGCTGCTGATAAGCTTATCCAAAAGTTGTTGCAATGGAAGGGAGCTATGCAAGGGGTCTTGGAATTGAACTTTTGACCACAACTAACTTCAAGAAGTGGAAGTAATTTATGAAGAGTTTTCTTCTTGGCGAGGAGATATGGGAGGTCGTCGGTGGTGACGACAGACAGGAAGTGACTGCTGTATTTGGTACTGCTGAGTAGGTGAGGCTCTGGAGAAAAACAAATGCAAAGACGGAGTTTGTTCTCAAGAGAGCTGTTTCACCGGAGTTTTTTGATCACATCATTGGATGTGAATCAGTTACTGATATTTGGACAACCATTGATGAGTTGTTCAATAGGAAGAATGTAGCAAGGCTACAATTCTTGGAGAATGAGTTGGCCAGGACAACTCAAGGAGACTTGACTATCTCTAAATACTTCTTGAAGATGAAGAGTCTGTGTGCAGTGATATCAGCGCTTGATCCTGATGAGCCTATCTCTGAGGCAAAGTTGAAAAGGCACATAATCCGTGGCTTGCAGAAGGAGTATGTTGCTTTTGTGACATCAGTTCAAGGCTGGGCTACTCAACCATCTTTGCTGGAGCTTGAGAATCTCCTTGCTTCACAGGAAATCTTGGCAAGGCAGATGGCTGGAGTCACTGTCTCTGAAGAGAGCAGTAAAGCACTCTTCACAGGCAAGAAGAAGAAGGGATGGGAAGGGAAGAAGAAGCAAGTCACTGCTGAGAATGAGCCCTCAACTTCTTATCAGGCAGAGAGGAGCACTGCTCCTAAGAAGGACTGGAAGAAGAACCTGAAGTGCTACATGTGTCATCAGCGAGGACACTTCAAGCGTGACTGCAAGGTCAAACTGCAACCTGGGCATGTTGCTGGCAAAGAAGAAGCTTGCTCTAAGAGCGAAGAAGCTGAATGGGGCGGAGCTTTCATGACAGGCACTTGTGTTCGTGCCTTGTCCGCTATCGACTTCAACGATGATTGGATCGTGGACTCTGGGTGTGGTCACCACCTCACAGGAGACAAGTCAAAGTTCTCTTCTCTGCAAGCTTACTCAGGTAATGAAGCTATTATAACTGCTGATAATACTGTTTATGCAGTAAATAAAGAGAGGGTTGTGTCTTTAGGTAGTGATAAGGGGACACTCACATTAAGGAGTGTGTATCACGTACCGGGCATGAAGAAGAACCTCTTCTCTGTGACCAACGCGGTCGACGTGGGTTATCACGTTCTGTTTGGGCCAACAGAAGTGAAGTTCCTTCACAACGTATCAGCGGTTAAGACTGATGTTGCTCATGTTGGGAGAAGAGTTAAGAGCTTGTTTGTTCTTGCAACTAACTCTTATGTTGATCGGATGAGAGCTAACGATAGCGCAGTTATATGACATGAAAGGCTGGGGCATGTAGGAATGGATAAATTGAAAGCTATGGCAAACAAAAGCCTTGTAAGAGGCTTGCCTAAGCTTTCTTCATTTAGTGACGGTCATGTTTGCGCGGGATGTCAGTACGACAAGGCTCATCACTTTCTGTTTGATAAATCACAAACGAGGAGCAAGAGACCATTGGAGTGCATCCATGGAGACTTGATGGGACCAACCGTCACTGCCAGCCTTGGTGGGAGCAGATACATGCTGGTTCTGATTGATGACTACTCAAGATATACTTGGGTATATTTCTTGAAAGAGAAGTCTGAAGCCTTCCGTTTGTTTGTGGAGTTCAAGGAGTTGGTGGAGGGCGGCTTGGCTTGCGGATCAAGAAGCTTAGAACAGATAACAATGGTGAGTTTATCTCCTCCGACTTTACTAACTTCTGCAGGAAGCACGAGATCCAATGAGAGCTCACTTGTGCTCACACTCCACAATAAAATGGAGTAGCGGAGCAGAAGATCCGTCATCTGACGGAGACTTGCAAATGCTGGCTTCATGCAAACGCCATTCCAAGGTCCTTCTGGGCGGATGGGATGTCTTGTGCTTCTTACGTTATCAATCGGATGCCGTTTAGCCCGATCAACATGAAGAATCCCTTTAAAATGTTGCTGAAGGAGAAGCCTGGTGTGGAACACCGTCGGGTGTTCGGTTCAACTTACTATGTGCATATCCCAGATGCTTCAAGGACTAAGCTGGATGCAAAGGCAAGGAAGCTTGTCTTTGTTGGCTACGATGAGCGGAAGAAGGGATGGAAATGCATGGATCCTGCGACGAAGAAGTTCGTTGTGTCAAGGGATGTTGTCTTTGACGATCTGACGTCGTATGGAGGTGGCTCGGTTGAGCTAACCGGAAGCAAGGTTGATGAAGAACCAATGATGGCTGCTGAAGGCTTGGAAGAGGAGCTTGCTGTTTCACCAGCAGTCCTATTGCTTCAAGTTCTGATGCTGAGGATTCTGGCTCAGGAAGCAGGGAGAGCATTGCTCAAAGCTTGCCTGAAGGTGGTGTTGAGCCTGCAGAAGCAACAGAGGAAGTGAGCAAGGAACAACCTCTTCGGAGATCAAAGAGGGTTGTGAAGCCACCAGCTCGGTACTGTGATGGGAATGCAGTGAGCTTTGTCTCCTGCTTCTTTGCAGGTCCTCTGGATGAGCGAGAGCCTGTAAACTTCAATGAGGCCATTGGAGTCAAGGAGTGGGATGATGCCATAAAGGAAGAGATTGCAGCTCTCAAGAAGAATGAAACCTGCGATCTTGTGCCCAAGGTTGATGGCATTACTCCAGTGACTTGCAAGTGAGTGTATAAGTTGAAGAAGAAGGCTGATGAGAGCATTGATAGATACAAAGCTCGCCTGGTTGCTCGAGGATTCTCACAACAGTATGGAGAAGACTATGAGGAGACATTTAGTCCGGTTGCTAAGATGACTTCAGTTAGAGTGGTGATCGCCTTGGCTGCTTGCAAGGGATGAAGGATGTGGTAGCTTGATGTGAAGAACGCCTTTCTTTACGGAGAGATTGACAAGGACATCTTCATGGCTCAGCCACTTGGATTTGTCTCTGAAGTTCATCCGGACTATGTCCGCAAGCTCAGGAAGGCTCTCTACTGGTTGAAGCAAGCTCCTAGAGCTTGGTATGAGAAGATAGCAGAGTATTTGCAATTCTGCGGGTATCTTGCTTCTAACTCGGATTCTAGCTTGTTTGTCAAGAAGCAGGGGGAGCTTCAAGTCTTGGTCCTGCTGTATGTGCATGACATGATTGTCACAGAGAATTCAGAGGAGGAAGTAGCAAGGCTCAGGGCTGAGCTTGCTATACGCTTCGAGATGAAAGACTTGGGGGAGCTTCATCACTTTCTCGGTCTTGAAGTGGAGAGGAAGGAGTGCGGGATTCTCATTTGCCAAAAGGGATATGCGGATCGCATTGTAAGTCGATTCGGTATGGGCGAAGGGAAGTGTTGCTCTACTCCACTAGAACATGGGCTGAAGCTTCGACGAGATGAAGGAAGGATTCTTCCTGATCCCTTGGTCTTCAGGGCTCTTGTAGGGAGTTTGATCTACCTGACGATTATAAGGCCAGACATTGCTTATGCTGTTGGCTGAGTAAGTCGGTTTATGGCTGAACCAAGGAAGTCTCATCTGGTAGCGGCAAAACACATCTTGAATTATGTCAAGGCAACTTCTGATATGAGACTCCTTTATAGTAGGGATGCGGACTTTGCTTTGCTTGGATACACGAACGCTGACTATGGTGGTGACTCGGATGATCGGAGATCAATTTCGGGTTATGTTTTCACTTGTGGTTCAGCTAGTATTTCGTGGTGTAGCAAGAAGCAGGATTCTGTGTCCGCGTCTACTACGGAAGCTGAGTATGAGGCTTCGGCCTTGGCTGCTTGGGAAGCCATCTGGTTGCGAAGGCTTGTAGAGGATGTTCATGAAGAAGTGCAAGGACCTACTTTACTCCGGGGTGACAATGAGAGTGCTCTCAAACTGGTAAACAATCCAGTGTGTCACGCAAGGACCAAGCATATTGAGATCGTGCACCACTTCATAAGGGAGATGGTGTTGGAGGGATATCTTCTGGTCGGGCATGTTCGGAGTGAAGATAATCTTGCTGACATCTTCACAAAGCCGCTGTCGAAGGGGCCTTTTCAGCGGTTACGTAGCTTGCTGGGCTTGATCACCACTTCTCACTTCAATGGGGAGTGTTGAAATTTGTGAAGTGGAAGTGGGTGATGGATAAGCCGGGCAGCCTGTGCGGACTGGTTTCGCGGCCTGGGCGGATTGCAGGTTGCGGCCTGGGCGTTGGCTGTCTTGGTGGCTTGGCTGATTGAGATGCGGCTTGAGCTGCATGAGCAGACAGAGGTTTGCGGGCTATAGGCTGTGCTCTGTTCAGCGGCCTTGTGTGTTGCAAGCTTGTTCTAACCAGCGGGTTGTGTGCCTTATTCACGGGAGGCTTGCGGACTGACGAGTCCGCGGTGTCCGCTGTCGCGGACTGGCCTTGGTGTTCGGCTGTGACCCTTGCCGAGCTCAGGTGGTGAAGCGACGTTCTGCTGTGGAGGACTGCGCAGACTGGTGTTGGAGTCCAACAGGTGACCTTTGTGGAGAGCTGTTCGGGTAGAGCTTGCGGACTCTGCCCTTTTTAGTGCTTTGGCGTCCGCAGACTCCGCATCTGTGTGGACGGTGCCTTGCTTCTTGCCGAGCTATCCATGATGAAGTGGATGTTATCCATCCTTGGGCGGACTATCCTGATGGTTGGCGGTCTGGAGCTTTTGTGTCCGCCATGCTCGCGCCAGTGCTTGGTGGGCTGTTGGACTTGGTCATTTGCTATGAAAAGTTCTCTGTGTCCGCAGTGTCCGAAGAGTCTGCTGTTGACCAGGCGGACTGCCTGTTGGTCGTGGACTCGGCGGGGTGGCGTTGTTTGCCGAAGCTCTGCGGATTGTCTCCTGAGTCCGCGTGATATGTTTTTGCGGGCTGTTGCAGCTTGTGTTGCGAGGGTGTCTGCGTGCTGTTTTGGGTGGCGGTCTAGCTCTGTTTGCCTTGGGCGGACTGGCTTTATGCCAGTGATAGGCAGGTCGGCAGCATGTGAGTCCGCATAGAGGCGGACTGGCCTTTTTTGTTCTGGCTCCTGGAGGTATGGTCAAGTCCGTGCGGACTTGGCGGACTGGGTTGTGTTAGCGCGCGGACTGGGGCGGTGATTCTATTCACTAGGGTGGTGACCACACTCCTCACCTCATCTATAAATAGAACCCCCCGGTAGGTTTACAGTAACTGAGTGAACAGTAAGTGGGGCTTGGTCAATTGCCGCGGTCTGAACTTCTCTGTCCACACGGGTTGAGTAGAGCTGGCGTTTTACTGTATGCAGGTCGCGCGACTAGATTCAAGGAGTAGGAGTTTGGCTTTGACTTCGGTCAAGTACTTGGAAGTGTGCGGTCTCAGCTGGTCCCTTCTGCGGCTTGTCAGTGGTTCTCTGCTTCATCTTGTTCAAGTTCCAATAACCTGTCCGCCGGTCTCAGGCGGGTAGGCAGTCTGTTCTTCAGTTCCTCAGCAGGCAGCGAATAACGGTGTGTCCGTCCGACCTCGCAGTCTCAAGCGGAGTCCGTGTTCTATTCGGTGTGTTGCAGCAGTTCGGGCGGCTTCAGCAATCTTGGCGGACTTAGCGGTCTCAGCGGTTTCTATTGCTGTCCGCCCGACTTGTATTTTGAGCTTTCTGTTTGTAGCTGTTGTACTAGCGAAATCATGTTTCGCTACGTATACCTCACCTTGTAAAGAAGTTAATGAAAATACGATCTGCTTGTTCTTCCATTTGCATGTGGTGTTAAGCTTGCTCTTTGGGCTTCCGCTAGATCAAAGTGTTAACTGGATAGTTCTGAGAATATTCATTTGGCTTTAGGCTATCTTGCTGACCATTTGAGAAAATTTAACAGCCCAAACATATTTGGATCTTTGGTTCCTGGTCAGCTTAACACCACTAGGAACATTAACTCTGCGAGTGGTCGGTCTTGCATGGTTAACTCGTCTAGTTTCAAAGTTAGCAGGGTTATACCAGCAATATATGCCAAAATGACCAATTTTGCCGCAGCACCAACAGTCAAACTTGTTGTACCTTCTCTTGTACTCATGATTTACCTTTTGAATGTGAGGTCTAGCAGGGAAAACATACTTGGAGGTGGAAGCCTCCTGTTTACAGCAAATACAGGGCTTCTTCATCTCCTTTGCGTTAGCTACAACATTTTTGGCTTTTGGTTCCCTCTTATGGTTATGTCCATGAATATAATGACCATAACTCTTTAGTTCTATCTCTTCATAAGGTGATTTGAAAACACTGACACCATAGTCTCGGGAACGGGTCCATCCCTGGTATCTCTTCTTGGGATCTACATAAGTAGGCGTAGCCAGATGACCATAGGATGACTCAAGGTCAAATTTATTTGTCGGGAAGATTACCTTCCTAAATGAGGGTTGACCTATATGAGCATTCCCTTTTTCCTTGGCACTGCTTTCTTGGAAGCCTTACTTTTTCCAACTACGTGTCTAAGACCACGACCCTTCTTTGGGGCTGAGAACTCATCAATGAGAGGGAGAACAATCTTCGACTTGGAGAAACTCTCAACAAGTTTTCTCTCCACCAAGAGCTTTTCTTCCAGCTCATCAAGATATTTCTCTTTTAGCCTTAGGCTCCGTTTGAGAGGACTTATTTTTAGTGGTCAAGCAGTTACGAATGCATGTATCAGACCTTAATTAAGGCCAGGTACATGCAGTCATAACCGCTTGACCGCTAAAAATAAGTCCCCACAAACAGAACCTTAATATTTCAACCGAGCTTTTCAGTTCCTCTTGTAAGGAGTGAACTTCATTTCTGAGAGGAGTCAATTCTGCAATTTCGTCCCTCGGACTTGATTCCACTGCCTTGAGAGAAACAATCTCTTTTTCTTGCTTTTTGACTACCTTTCAGCATTTGTCAAAAGCCTTCAAATGGTTCTCATGTGAACCATTAGCTCAGACTCGCCCTCTTTAGAAGAATAGCCTTCGTTACCATTAGCGGATGTTTCTGATTCCGAGGGTATGGTATGCGAGTTTACCTTCCCACGATACTCTGAGTCTCCAAGTTGGTCGTCTGATTGAGCCATAAGCCCGAAGTTGGCTTCCTCATTCTCTGAGCTGGACTTGCTTGAGTCACTGTCATTGAGACTCTTGACTTCTTGGCGACGAGGCTCTGTTCTTCTTTTCTCTTGCCCATGAAGGATATTTTCTCCTCTTTCTTGGAGCCCTTCTTCTTCTTGTATGGGCATTCAACTATCATGTGACCTGTCTTGTTGCAACAATAACACACAACGTCAGAGGAAGAATGTTTGTTCTGTTTCGATTTATACCTGTCCTCTCGGTTGTAGTTTTTTTAGAACGGTCACCATCACGATGGGATTTCCTGAAGTCAGTTGAGGATGACTGATTCTTCATCTGTCTCCTCTTGTTGAGCAGTTTCTTGAACTGCTTCGATATGAGAGAAAACTCTCCATCTGACAGCTCAGAGCCAGATGTGCTAGGCTTCGAGTCTTCTGGGGTGTCAGGAGCACGAGTTTTAACTGGAGAAAAACTTTAGACTTCCTTGAACCTTTAGCTTTTAGGGCCACTGACTTCTCTTTGTTGGAATCCCGACTGCTTTGCACTTCCTTCTTTCTGGTGTTCATTTGTAGTTCATAGGAGAGAAATTTCCCAAAAACGTTCTGAGGGTCAGTCATAGACAACTTTCCAAACTCCCTTATGGCAACCACTTTAGTGTCCCATTCCTTTGTCAGGGATCTGATAAACTTGTTGTTTAGTTCGCCATTGGTGAAATTACGACCATAGTTCCTGAGGCCGATTACTATCTTAAAGAACTTCTCAAAGCTGTCAGCAATTCTATCATTTGATCCTTGCTTGAATGCTTCGTATTCCTAATTTAGCAATGATCTGCGGTCATCTCTGACTTCTTCTTTCCCTTTCATCGGCACAACTAGGCAGTCCCATGTTTCTTTGACAGATTTACAGTGGAATAGATTATGAAGCATTGAGTCGTCCACTGCACTTGCGATGATGTTCTTTGCCTTCTTATCAAGAGAGACTAAGTCAATTTTATCCTTAATTAGGTCCATCATCTTCTTGGCGATCATGACTGTAGGATTCAAAGCTGATGGTTGAGTAGGTATGTGGGGTCCTTCTTCCACAATCTGAAAAATTCTTGGATCAACAGCTTCCATGAAGAACCTTACTCGTTCCTTCCACATGGGAAAATTTTCCTTTGTGCACATTGGGAGCTTCATAGAAGACACGTCTTTGCTTCTGTCCATGGTGACTAGACGGAATCTCTTAATGCTAGAACAAGGATCTAGTTCAAGGTGTTAACCATATATCGAACAAAACGCCCATCTGATATCAATTGAAAGTATCTAGTGTCTACCTAAATCACCTAAAGGGGGTGAATAGTGATGTTTGTGTCTTTTTGCTAAATAAAAATTACTTTAAAAACAAGCACACAAACACAGAGATTTATACTGGTACGTCCACTTTCCCGCCTCGCCTATCTACCACGAAGGGCTAGATTCATCTACTTCACTAATCTCAGATTTCCATAATCTTACACCTCGGAGCCGCAACTCCTACAACTCGGAGATGATGCTCCTACCTCTCGATCCACAACCGGATCTACAAACTCGATCCATAAACAGATCTACAAACTCGATCCACAAATGGATCTACAAACTCAGAGGAATAATCTCCTACAACAGTTAATGAATATTACAACACACAAATGATTACAAGTATTCACCCCAAAGTTCTTTGAAAAAGTAGATCTTGAATCTTGGAGAACTTGGAGAAATGAAATCTTGAAGATCTTGAATCGTGAACCTTCAATCGACAAGATCTAGAGGAGTAGAGGTCTTCTTAGAGAGTATTGATACAGTCACGTATGTTGAAGAAAATGAATCACACTGAAGTCGGCGACCGATCAGAAGAATAACGAATTTACTGTGCGTCGGCGGTCGGACGGGCGGTTTTCCGATTTTGGAAATATTCTAGCTTTGAAATTGAGATCAATAGCATGATTAGGTTGAAAGGAAATATTATCGAGGTATTTATAGAGATATCCCTTCCAACGGTTAGAAGAAAATTTTCAAAAACAAAACCTAAAATTATTGTGCATGGTCGACCGAAACCGGAACCAGCAATTTTGAAAAATTTGGAAAAAATGACCTAAGTCAAATTCGTCAAGTATCATCGATTATCACTAGTATACTCGCCGAATGTACCTTGATATACGACAAATAAGACTTGGACAAATCAGTCTCAAGCCAACCATTCACTAAATGCCAAAGCAGAGAGTCATACTCGTCGAATTCGTCGAGTATCACCCGGTATACTCGACGAATTCGTCGAGTATAAGCTAAATGACTCAACGCCCTCAACGTCGTTGCACTCGACTGATGGCGAGGATGCCCCGCCATTTGATCGTGCCAACACAGACTTCTATTTTGATCGCCGTCGCTACATGTTCGTGGATGTTGATGACCGTTGCCGCAACCGTCGTCGCCGCCGCTGCCGTCTCCGCTACATGTTCGTAGTCATTAATGACTGTTGCCGCAACCGTCGTCGCCGTCGTCGCAAGATTAATGGTTGGGATTTTGCCGCGACACCTTCGGCCAATGCCGCGTCAAAATATCCGCCGCATTTACACATGAATTTATAATTTTGTTGTCTAAATTCTGCATTTTGATTTCAGCATTGTTTTTATTGTTTAACATTTTATTTTTTTTTGTTGTTTATGGCCTATGTTTAGCCATAATTTATGTGCATGAAACAATCTGATTCCCTTGCCTATATGAGGGCAAAACAAGGTTGTAAGAGGTACTGAAAGAAGGAAACTAAAAACCCTAAACCTATTCTCTCGGTGGCTGCCCGCCCCCTATTCGGCCAGGCCGAATCCCGACCTCCAGGAGCCGCTCCGAGCTGCCGCCGCCACCGCTCTTGGTGGCCGTTCCTGCTGCTCCGGCGACCCCCTCCCTCCTCCGGTGTGACTCCGAAGAAGGCGGTTCGATTCTCCTCATCCGGTGCGACTCCGGTGGCCCGTGGAAGAGCGATTCCTCCACTAAATCTTGTTTCTCCTCTTCTTGAAATTCAGGTTTTGGGTAACGAATCTCTATCCCTAAATATTGTATGAGTTTTCATCTTAATCTTGTGAGTTATTGGAGACAAGTGGTTTACAAATTTTATCCTAAATATTGAATGCCTTCATAAATCTGAAATTGTATTGCTTTTAATTCCGAATTTTGCGAAGATTTCCGTAAGGATAGGTCCCTTTGGACGCTTGCAAACCGGGGTTTGTTCAACCTTTGGTTTCGAACGGATCAAGAGGATTTGGTATATCCTCGTAGGGTTTTGTTTTGAGGGCGTATTTGGACTCATTTCCGAATTGCAATCTTAGTCCGGATAGCCTTCCCTGTGAATGGAAAATGGAATGTGTTATGACGCTAGGTGCATGGTTAGGATACGCTAATGTATTTGCGATGTTCGTGTAAATGTGGTTGGGAAATACTCACGTGTGAGATCGCACAGTTATAAACAAAACTCTGCCGAAATTTAGAGTTTTGTACGCTCGCCACGTGTTCGCTAAAATTCCCCATAGGAATTTAGGTTTGTCATAGGATCTCTTCTTTGTCATTTTCTTGTCCTAGTGTCGCAAAGGGGTGGCCTGCATCAATTTGGTATCAAAGCGAGGTTTGTCAATTTCTCAACTTGGCAACGATCCGCTCTTTTCCATGCTACCCCCCACTTGCACTTAGGTACGCTTCGTATGTTTTAAAATTTTTATTTCTAGTTATATTAAAAAAAGTGTTTTAAGTTTCGTTCTTATTTGGAGTTATATTTGTTCTTTTTCGTGGTCCGTTATGGCGCACATTGGGAGTCCCCTTCCCTCACGTTCCTCGGTTGGTGCATTTCGCAGGGAGATGAACCACCAATTTGACGACATAAAGGCGTTAATAGCCCAAATTAGCGGTCAGCCACTGACACCTCATATTGCGCCCCCTAGGAAACCACTTAGGACATTTGTCCCTAGTTTGAAGGGTAGTCAAGCGATTATGACACTACCACCGCGCACCTCTAGGCCCGATAGAATTCCTGCACCGACTTATGATGGGTTAGGTGAACCGCGAGTGTTTTTATGTTTGGTGAAGGATATGGAGCGTTATTTTGAGCAATATCATCTTGTGGACCCACAAAGGATTCCCGTTGCGAGACTTTGTAACAACCCCATCCGTTCATTTGATATATTCTAGAAGGTCCGGCCGGGGCCCCACAGGATATATCACAAAACAGACGGTGAAGGTACATGATGATACCAGAGTAGCGCATCACACCTATCACAAATCATTCTAGCGGAAGCCTAGACTACAACTAGAACTCCTCATGAATGCCCAAATATAAAACTCCACATTTTATACGATATAGGAATGTCTTACAACAAGTACAAAGAGTTGACCTTATGACCTTACATGGCTTTCACACAGTGGCCTAAACAGATTGGCGCGCAGGCCGGCCACAATAAAAGAAAACACATAACAACACAGATAGCCTTCGAGGGCTAGCAGCAGTAGCAGCAACAACAGCAGGAACATCAACCTCTATGCGTCTCGCTCGGCTCTCCAGCACCTGTACAGGGACAATCCACCCAACGGTGGCAAACAAAAGCAATGGTCAGCGTTCAACTGACCAAATTATAACGACCCTACCCCTTCTCTCGGGGCAGCGGTAATCTTCCCTACAGGCATATCAAATCACAAGTATGGCAATATATCATCAAAATGTGCTTTCACGCACACAAGCCATCACAACCGTTCGCCACCCGGCCCAACGGTCCGTGCACTCAGGGCACATTCGTGGTGTTCTGGCAAAGCTCTTACCCACCACCGTATTAGGGTCACAACCCAACGGTAAATCTCTTGAGCATTTACTCCATGGCGTGCAGCCGGAGTTAGTCTTCCTACACCGAGATGGCCCGTAGCCCCCCATTGTGTCATGGCGCGCAGGCCGAAGACTCTTGCTATGCGCTCCAATAGACCACACCTTTTGGTCTCACGTCGGACGGACATAGCGCAGGTCGGATCCTCCACCCCCCGTTGCTCAAATCGCCTTGCCTTCTCCGAGTACAGCGTACTCATGGCTATATCAAAGGCGCGGGTCGGTCTCACCAATCCTGTTCTTGGCATTCAAGCCTGGGTATTTCTCTATACCCATTTCTTTAGCACAACATCGGGTCTTTCCTGGGCCTCCCAGTACTTCCTGTGACTCTCTCCACAGGTGGACACCGCACAAGCACAAATGTCAGGGGTCTTTCCTGGCTATCATGCCAGTACTTCCTGTTACTTGCTTCACAGGTGGACACCCTACGACATCAAGCATCACAAAGGGACTTTCCTGGTCACACCAGTACTTCCTGTGCCTCATTCACAAACATCACATGGCTATTTTCCTGGGCTACCACCCCAGTACTTCCTGCTACTCCTTTTCGCAGGCATAACCCGTTGACTCCTTAAACGACACGTTATCACGGAGTCTTCTCCGGTTCATATGCAACATCACCAATCCAGACCAACCTGTCCAGATGGGCTTCACACAGCATGCCTATTCCGTACTCCATTTCCGGATCTATATGCCAACAAAAGGGGATTTCAAGAATCCACCCAAGGACTCCCACAATCAGCCACCTCTTGGTGGGGGAATCACAAAATATGCCAAATAGGAAGCCTTCACATGGCTAGGAAGAAAAGTCTTTACCCTTGACGACCGCTTCAGTGCCATGACCTCAAAGCTTGCTTGAACGACTCGCAAGAGCGTTCCTCCGCAACGCCGGCTTCGGAACTCTCGTCGGTAACCTACAGCACCACCAGCAGCAGCCCTTCCCCTTCTTCCTCCTTCTTCCTCTCTCTTTCTCTCTCTTAACTTGAATAAAGATCAAGGCTAAGGAAAAATGAGAATAAGTTCTCAGTTTCGGCCTTTAGGAAAAAAAGGAAAGAAGCTTCGGCCCTTGGATCATGCCAGTACTTCCTGTTACTTGCTTCACAGGTGGACACCCTAAGACATCAAGCATCACAAAGGGCCTTTCCTGGTCACACCAGTACTTCCTGTGCCTCATTCATAGGTTGGACCCAAAAACATCACATGGCTATTTTCCTGGGCTACCACCCCAGTACTTCCTGCTACTCCTTTTCGCAGGCATAACCCGTTGGCTCCTTAAACGACACGTTATCACGGAGTCTTCTCCGGTTCGTATGCAACATCACCAATCCAGACCAACCTGTCCAGATGGGCTTCACACAACATGCCTATTCCGTACTCCATTTCCAGATCTATATGCCAACAAAAGGGGATTTCAAGTATCCACCCAAGGACTCCCACAATCAGACACCTCTTAGTGGGGGAATCACAAAATATGCCAAATAGGAAGCCTTCACATGGCTAGGAAGAAAAGTCGTTACCCTTGACGACCGCTTCGGTGCCATAACCTCAAAGCTTGCTTGAACGACTCGCAAGAGCGTTTCCTCCGCAACGCCGGCTTCGGAACTCTCGTCGGTAACCTACAGCACCACCAGCAGCAGCCCTTCCCCTTCTTCCTCCTTCTTCCTCTCTCTTTCTCTCTCTTAACTTGAAGAAAGATCAAGGCTAAGGAAAAATGAGAATAAGTTCTCAGTTTCGGCCTTTAGGAAAAAGAGGAAAGAAGCTTCAGCCCTTGGATCCAGGCTGCAGGAATGGACGACCACGATTTTGCCAAAAACACTGATTTTGACCTGACACGGCCTGTGACACGGCCGTGTCCCAGGCCGTGTGCCTAACCGACCTATCCAAACTAGTGACACGCCCATGGGACACGCCCGTGTCATGGGCCGTGTCACCAACACGCCTTCAGACACGCCCGTGTCTGTGGCCGTGTGCCTGGGCGAAAAAAATCCCAAAACATCCTGAGACTTCACACGGCCTATGACACGCCCGTGTCCCAGGCCGTGTGCCCAGACACGGCACAAAGACATGCCCTGTCGAAATCCTTCAGCGGGCTGAGTTCGTCGACCCGATTTGACACGCCCTGTGACACGCCCGTGTCACAGGCCGTGTTCAACCTCTCGACACTCAACACTCGACACTCGACACTCACGATCGTCGAGCAAAAGTCATCGAGCACACGACACGGCCGTGGACACGCCCGTGTCCTGGGCCGTGTGCCTCCTCTCGACACATCGTCGAGCGAAAAATCGTCGACACAAAGGCCGATCGTCGACACAACCTCGACACGCCCTACGACACGCCCGTGTCGCAGGCCGTGTCCGCTGACACGCCCTAGGACATGCCCGTGTCCCAGGCCGTGTCACCCAAAAATTCCTGTTTCAGAAAGTTGGACTGTTACAGACTTTAATTATTTGGTCGCGCTCATACTTTCTGGCTCCATGTGGAGAGACGCTTTGGGGCGCCCCTCGACGACTTACGTATAGGTTGGCAGATTATGAAGAATTATTTAATGGATGAGTATTACCCTCCTTACTGCCGCTCTCAGTCTTCCGATTATCTGAGTGATTCGCCACCTAAGGTTTTGCTTACACCGAACCAGTACGTCCCCCCGTACTCCCGTACTAGGACGTCTCATGTTCTTATTCCTCCCTGCCAGGGCACTAGACCCGTTTCTGACCATAAGAGTGGCTACCAGCCTCACGCTAGATCCTTGCCCCTCCAAGATCTGACTATCTCGAGCACATGTATACCTATCGTTAGGGAGAAAGAAAAGGTTAGGCCATCTGTCCCGCCACCAATCGTTGTCACTACTAGGAATGTTATAAAACCGCGGGTAAAGCCTAGGAAAGAAGTTAAGATTTGCAAGGAAGACGCTACATGTTATGCTTGTGGGTTGATTGGCCATTATGTTGTGGAGTGCCCCACTAAGCCTAGGGTTCTGGCTCTTTTAGCGTCGACGTCTAAGCCCTCCACTGAGGGCGATGTCAATTTTTCCGACGACTGTAGTGACGAAGAGGAGAGTGGATATCCTAGTGACTTGGATGATGATATCTCCCCCGAGATATCCCTCGCTGGGATTAACCCATTTCCCCTTGACCTTATTTCAGGCCCGTCTCCTAAGACCGTTGAGGGATCGTTCGATGGCCCTAAGTCGACGGATGTACCTATTGTATTGGAAGATGTACATGACGAGGGAAGATTATCTTTGGATGAATTTAATGTTGAGGACCCGAAAGATATTTCTTTATTGTTATCACCATGGCCTGAATCTCAATATGAATTTGAAATTTTGTCGGGTTTGATTTTGTCGATCCTCCCTCATGACCCTGGACGCATCGAGTCTATTTCTGAGACCTATACTGATTCTGGATTGGATGATATATCTAGTGCACTGGAATAATTACATAGCAAGGGATGCATGCTTTCAGATGATCTGTGTAGTGCAAACTCGAATGATTTCTCTATGTCGTTAGCACCGATGCGTGACGTTCACCGTGCGTTAGAAATCATTTCGGAACTGATACCACTGACCCTCCCTTTTGTTCCTTTGGATTGGCTAGCGGATTTGTCAGGACACAAATTGATTTTGCCTAGTCCTAGCCACTTAGTTAAACCATCGTTATTAGCACCTCCGTTTGAGATGACTAGCGAGCTATGTATTAGTGAGTATCCGCCGGTGGACATGTTTTTGTTTGCAACTTCGTGTGATTTCACGGTTAATGTGTATTTTGATTTGGTGTCCTCACGACATTCCTACCCACCAAATCAAATTGCACAAATTTTTCGACCATTTCGGTACGCTCTGCACGTACATATGTCGTTGCCTTATGCCAGTGTCTATGGGTTGCTTCATTTTCACGACCGTTCACCTCCGAAAGCTTCTAACTACCGAACTGTTGATTCGACTTTAGTCTGGTTAGCCCTCAAGTGGATACCTTCGGGTTCCGTAACAAAATTATTACTTTGAAGCGCCGATCCTTTCATGATTTTCAAGAATTTTGGATTTAAAGCAATTTCTTTGGATTTTTAAGATGCAATCGGTTTTTCACCGCATTTCAATTTTTCGGATTTAATTGTGCAAATCTGGTCTCCATATGAGTGGTTTTCTCCGACGTTTCTCTCTTCCATTTCACATTCTCGTGGGTTGCGAGGTGAGATTTTCTCCGTGTCGCTCTTCCATTTGGGTTTACTGGTTCTCACATTGGATGGTAAGATTTGTACTGCTTTTCTTTATGCTGACACATCTATGAGGTTTCCTGCTGTCCTTTATCATTACAAGTTCTGTTCTAATGCGGATGCCCGCACTGCTGATCCTGCCCCGTGGACGCCCGTTTTTACTATGCCACCAGTGGATGCTGTGGTCTCTTGCTACTCTCTCCCAAGCCACTCATCAGGGATGAGTGATTTCGAGTGGGGGAGGATTGATGGCGAGGATGCCCCGCCATTTGATCGTGCCAACACGGACTTCTATTTTGATCGCCGTCGCTACATGTTCGTGGATGTTGATGACCGTTGCCGCAACCGTCGTCGCCGCCACCGCAGTCGCCGCTACATATTCGTAGTCATTAATGACCGTTGCCGCAATCGTCGTCGCCGTCGTCGCAAGCTTAATGGTTGGGATTTTGCCGCGACACCTTCCGCCAATGCCGCGTCAAAATATCCGCCGCATTTACGCATGAATTTATAATTTTGTTGTCTAAATTCTGCATTTTGATTTCAGCATTGTTTTTATTGTTTAGCATTTTATTTTTTTTTGTTGTTTATGGCCTATGTTTAGCCATAATTTATGTGCATGAAACAATCTGATTCCCTTGCCTATATAAGGGCAAAACAAGGTTGTAAGAGGTATTGAAAGAAGGAAATTAAAAACCCTAAACCTATTCTCTCGGTGGCTGCCCGCCCCCTATTCGGCCAGGCCGAATCCCGACCTCCAGGAGCCGCTCCGAGCTGCTGCCGCCACCGCTCTTGGTGGCCGTTCCTGCTGCTCCGGCGACCCCCTCCCTCCTCCGGTGTGACTCCGAAGAAGGCGGTTCGATTCTCCTCATCCGGTGCGACTCCGGTGGCCCGTGGAAGAGCGATTCCTCCACTAAATCTTATTTCTCCTCTTCTTGAAATTCAGGTTTTGGGTAACGAATCTCTATCCCTAGATATTGTGTGAGTTTTCATCTTAATCTTGTGAGTTATTGGAGACAAGTGGTTTACAAATTTTATCCTAAATATTGAATCTAGTTGCCTTCAAAAATCTGAAATTGTATTGCTTTTAATTCCGAATTTTGCGAAGATTTCCGTAAGGATAGGTCCCTTTGGACGCTTGCAAACCGGGGTTTGTTCAACCTTTGGTTTCGAACGGATCAAGAGGATTTGGTATATCCTCGTAGGGTTTTGTTTTGAGGGCGTATTTGGACTCATTTCCGAATTGCAATCTTAGTCCGGATAGCCTTCCCTGTGAATGGAAAATGGAATGTGTTATGATGCTAGATGCATGGTTAGGATACGCTAATGTATTTGCGATGTTCGTGTAAATGTGGTTGGGAAATACTCACGTGTGAGATCGCACAGTTATAAACAAAACTCTGCTGAAATTTAGAGTTTTGTACGCTCGCCACGTGTTCGCTAAAATTCCCCATAGGAATTTAGGTTTGTCATAGGATCTCTTCTTTGTCATTTTATTGTCCTGGTGTTGCGAAGGGGTGGCCTGCATCATCGACGCCTTTTGTTCACTCTATGCCAAGGGCAGGAATCGACGAATATCATCGAGATGACTCAACGCTCTCGACTCCTTGATATTCGATGAATAAGACTTGAAAAAATCTAGAGAAGTAGCATCCACTGGACTAGATGAATTCTGTGTGTATCACTTAGCATATTCGACAAATTTGGCGAGTATCGTTAGATACATTCGACAAATTCGACGAGTATGCACGACGATACTCGGCGAATTTTACTTAATAGATTTTTCAATTCTTCAATGAATTTACCCCAAGTATAAAAGATGGATTCGACGGGTATTTGTAGGTATACATGACGAATTTGACTTGTATCAAGCTGACACTTGACGAATTCGACGAGTATTCCAAATCATACTCGACAAATTTTACTTGGGAGAAATTCCTGTCATTATGAATCTAAGACTTGACCATCCTTGAGCTTTCTCTTGTACTTGGGATAGATGTACACCATAATAGAGAGATTACATGTGAGTCAACACATTGTCCTACACAATGAGAGATTACATTGTATAGTCCTGTGTTTACTGACCCACTGTAACCTGACATTGATGTGTACTCAGCAGTGAAAACCTGCAAGCACATACTCAAAAGACAACTTCAAATACAATCCAAATTCATCTTAGCTTAACTGGACCCTTCTTCAAATCCGGGTTATTGTGGATACAATACCCAACAAACATTCATAATCCAAATACATCTCTGGTGTTCATAAGAAAAATCATCAACACTTGACGAACTGGGTTAAATCTAAACATCTAAAATCCTTCTAAATCTTCAGATTTACATGCTTTGGATATGAGCAACACTAACTCCACTTACACAGTAGACAAGCTCGTCCCTCTATATGAGATTCAAAATCTAGCACACTTAGTTTCACAAACCAACAAGAAAGACGATTACTGTTAAGGATAAACAAAGATATCATAACAAAATCACAGGCGTTCCTGGCGGAGTTCGAAGGGGCTGCACCCCTGGCAGGGTCTTAGGGGCAGAGCCCCTAACGGGGTCCAAGGGGAAGCGCCCCTGGTAGTGGTCTCGCTGACCGATTAGTGAGTGGGGTCAAGGGGCAGAGCCGCTGCGGGGTGCGGGGCAATGCCCCAACCAATTTTTTTAAAACTACCATCAATTTCTCACAAAATTTCATCAACATTTGATGTTCCCGGAATAGATTTGGGCATTTAGAACACTTCTAAATTTTTAGATCTACATTCATTAGAACTAGCAACATCTGAAACAATGATCATCGTACAACCTCGCTTTAATACCACTATTGGGTTTTCTATGTGGGATGCACATCACAAATGCGCAGTGGAATAAATCAAGAAAACCCAAAGAAAAATGGATCTTGCGATAATCACTGATCAAGAAGTAGAAAACAACTTTGAATAAAAGTTTACCTTAGCGGGATTGAGTCACTACTCAACCAAGATGCTCCAAGGAACTCCGACGAACACTTGCGGCTGGAGTTCCGAGCGTAGAAGTATGTCCATGCCTCTATGGGTATCCACACGAGCAAGAAGAACCCTTAGACTCTTGTCACACAAGATCTATGTTGGAAGAAGGAATGCTCTTAATGCCTCTATGGATTGCTAGATCCGACAAAGGAGAGGCGGCGACGACGAAGATGAAGCTTAGGAAACAATTTCCGGCGACAGCAACGGGTCAGAATGGTTGGTGACAACGGATTGGCGGCTGCGACTTCGACATTTTGGAACAGTTCCATCGGGAAGAAGAAGTCTCCATACCCAATCTGGATCGATTAGGTCAAGCTCACTTAATAGATAACAATTATCTAATTTATATATATACCGAGACAGCCATTATCCGCAGACCAGGCCGAAAAGGAACGTACGAAAAAATAGACATGCGCTAGTTCGTCGAGAACAATTTGTCGAGTGAAATTCGTCAAGTAAACATGACGAATGACACATCCACTCGACGGATTTGTCAAATATCAGATTCGTCGTAACAGATTCGTCGGGAGAAATTCGTCGAGTATACTCGACGAATAGAAATAACTCTCGAAGGATCCGTCGATACCATCTCAATGAACATAAACTATCATGTCGAATTCGTCGAGTGTACATGACGAACTCGTCGAGAATACTTGACAAATTCGTCTAGAATACTCGACGAATTGACTTACCTTTTCGACGATCTCCAGAGGGCCTCTCAAATTCATAATTCAGGTCCATTGGCCGATCTAGTTCCAAGTCCATGTCAAAAGGCTTGGCCCTTCACTCATATCATATATGAGCAAAGCCAACACAATCCTTTCCAACTTCTCCATAACTCTTATGTGCGACCCCATAGGCTGATATTGCGTTGGCAGTGAGACTACATGTTTGACCACTTCTAGATCACAATGGTAACACTAACAGCAGACAATAAGTTCTTGTCTTTCTTTCTCAGTCAGTGTTCGCGCGCAGACCCCCCAGGGTGGCCACACCTCACATTGCAACCTTTGTCAAAGATAATAAAGAGATGCACATCGCAAATAGGCATTCATCGAGGCTGATTCAATCGGGTGTTCGTTGTTGCCAACGACCCCTCCTTTTCTCCTTTCTCTCCCTCTCACTACCGTCCGCAGGGCCAGTAACTTGTCGCTCGCGAACCACATTCTTTCCTCTGTCGAACACCCTTCTCAGGGATAGTGCGCGGAGAGTTGGTGACATATTTTAGCTCCAACACTCTAAGCTTCTCCAATGGGGATCTCTATATTTAGAGAACCTCATTGTACCATGTTCTCCAAATATATATGAAAAATATGGTTAAAGCAACTCCATGTTCTTTATATTTGGAGAACATGTTATTTTCTTATGTATATGTATATATATCTATATGGTTTGGACATGTGCAAATAAGACCATTAGCGGAATATGTTAGACGTTGTGAGAATCTGTTCATTAGGCATGTCAAACGAGTGAGGGGTAGACCAATAAATACTTCAAATGAAATTATAAGGAAAGACATGATGTACTTAGACATTGGTGAGATTATGACTAAAGATTGGGCATAATGGCGCCAAGGATCCAAACAGCCGACCCCCTATAGTTGGATAAGGCTTTAGTGTTGTTATTGTTCATGTGTGTGTGTGTGTGTGTGTGTAAATTATATTTATATGTATATATAAATATATAAATATATAAATAATAATTATAATGATAAATTATTATTTTTTTATTTTTTGTATTATATTAGTTTATTATATTTTATTAATTTTTAGGTTTTTAAATTTCAAATTTAATTTCATAACTAAAATACAACAAGCATTACATAATTTAAAATAAAAACATTACATTTGAAATTAATACTAAAATTCAGGGAGGACATCACCAAGTTTTCTACGACTTCTGCGTGCTTCTTCCGTATTGTTCTCCTCCATACCTGGGTACTCCATAGTCTCTTCCACCATATTAGCCTCCTATGTGTTGGTCTCCTTCGAACTGAGGTCCTCCATATTGGCTTCCATCGTATTCTTTTTCTCAGTACTGACTTCCTCCAAATTGAGGCCCTCCAAATTGAGGTTCTTCAAGTAGGTCTCCTCCATACTTCCTTTCTCCATATTGACTTTCTCCATGCTAACCTCTTCCAAACTGAGGTCTTAATGTTGGTCTCCTCCATAATGGCTTCCTCCGTAACCACTACCTCAATACATGCATCTTCCATATTCGATACAAGATGAATATTTGAGATATTTTAATGTGAAAGATGTAATAAGATTATTATAGAAAGGTGAAGAATTAGGGTTTCTAGGAATGTTGAGAAGTCTAGATTGTATGCATTGACAATGGAAGAACTACACAATAACGTGGGCGGACAAAAATTCAGGACATCGTGGTAGGCCAACATTCATTCTCGAGGCAGTAACATAGTATGACTTGTAGATATGACATACATATTTTCGTTTATCAGGCTCAAACAATGATATTAATATCCTGTATTTGTCTCATTTATTTTTCAACGTAGCACAAGGTATTATGCCTCCAACTCATTATACATTCTGGAGAAAAAATTATGATGTTGGTTATTACTTAGTCATTAGAATATATTTGAAATAGTCAATACTAGTTCAAATTATTTCTCAATCACAAGATAAAAATAACACTTCACAACGATGCAAGAAGCTTGCAAAAAAGATGTATAGTGAGCATTTAGAGTTATTCAATCGCAATTTGCAATTATTAAGGGGTCATGTCGTTTTTGGGATAAACATGTGTCGCATGATATTATGACTGCTTGCATATAAGGTATAATATGTTTGTCAAAGATGAGCGAGATAAAAATAAATATGTCGATTCTTCTACTCCACCCCCTTAGAATGTTGAAGAGATGGACAAAGTGAAGCCGAAAGATTTCGTCAATTACTAAATCAGTATAAAAAGATTAAAAATAGATATGCACATTTTGTACATCGAGAAACACTGATTGAACATTTCTGGGCACAAAATGACAATGAAGTAATGTAATTTTGAAAATTATATGCATATTACAATGAATGGATTTTGATTTATATGCATGTTTAATCAGTAAAACATCTTCTCTTTTTTTGTATGATAAATAATAATTAAAAGATATTCAATATTATTCTCAAAAAGACAATTTTATTGATATATTATATGTTATAATTGACAAAGTATATTGGCGTTACGAAAGGTATAAGTTAATAGAGGAGTTTAGTGTATATTTGAATTAAACAATTAAAAAATGAAAAATGAATTAAAATAGAAAATGGTGGTCCTCCATTTTCTCTGCTCCACTAAATTTAGAGGGGGAGAGACAACATCGACATTTTTGGAGGGGGAATTGACGAACCGTTGGAGGTCAACCCTTATGCATTCCCAAATAATGTCAATGGGTTGAGGGTGCTCTTATGGATGAAAGGACGCGGTAGCGCTAGGCAAAATCTTTCAAAAATCATATCCGGGTACATGCTCGGGTGTGTCTGTACACAGTTTCGCACTTGCCTGGCTTCACTTACATTTACTCGATTGATTATATATAGAGTTTTATTTAGATTTCCTTTGATTATGAATTTCATTTGTCTTTTTTATCTATGAACTTTTGCTTTAATTATTTCAGGTGTTGACATTTGTGAAATTGACTATATGTGTTTTGATATTTTAATTTTGTTACTATTTTAATTTTTAAATATCAAATCAATCTACTGAATTCTAATATGCAGATGAATAGCAGAATTACAAATTTCAATTCTCGTGACAGAATTCTTGCTTCAAGCCGAACGACAAAATTAGAATAATTGTCTTCAATTCTAATTCTTGCGTGAATCGGAATTGAATCAATTCCAATTCATGCATTTCATTTCCTGCTAAACGAATGAAATTTTAAAAATTGTATCATCGTCAATGATCCCATAAACTTTAGAAATAGATGGATAAACTCCCTCCCTCCTTTACTTAATTTCTTTATCTCACACATCCTAAATCTTCAAAAAAAATTAAGCTTTAAGTTAATTAAGGGGGAAAACAAAATTTTGAATTAAAATAATTTTTTCATTATATTTCCTAAGTAAAATTTTTAAATAGGAACAGTATAATTACAATAAAATAAAATTTCTAGTAAAATATTCAAAAAGTTAGGTTTTTTGTAGTAAAAGATATTTTTTTTATATTAAAAAGGCTAAAGTTGTAAATATATATTTAAATACTATAATTATATCACATATTTTTGTTTAATATGAAAGATTAAATATATTTGAAGTTTTTTTCATAACATGATTTTTGCAACATATTTTGACTATATATTTTCACTATTATTGCGGGTTGCTCTGTCTTCGTCCGGTCCGGTGAATCGAACCGCCTTAGCTCCAAGTCAGATCTGGCGTGCAAACAGTTAAATGAAAACCAAACAACAATGACAATAAGCATTTGTAAAGTGAAAATCTCGAAAATGGTGAAAAACCACGTGGCCAGTTCTGTGTCAGGGCAAAATCCACTATTTTCCCTTTATTTACAAGTATTTGAGTTCCTCGAAAGGTGATAGGTCACCTTTCCATTATAAGCTTTGGGTGCAGAGAAATGAGAAAAATGGTTAAGTCCACGAAGCCTTGATAAGAGCATCCACATGAGCTTCCACAAGTGTGTTCTCCTATGTTTCTTCCTTCGCCTACTGCAGCGTCCGTGAATTTGTTGAACGTGAGGGGACTAGAGGGGGAGAGAGAGCATCGACATTTTTGGAGGGGGAATTGGTGAACCGTTGGAGGTCAACCCTTAGGCATTCCCAAAGAATGTCGATCAGTTGAAGATGCTTTGGGTAGTGTCTAAATTAGACACGTCACTACCTGGTGAATCAGAATTGAATCGATTCGAATTCCTACATTTCATTTGCTGCTAAACGAATGAAGTTTTAAAAATTGTATCATCGTCAATGATCCCATAAACTTTAGAAATAGATGGATAACCCCCCTCCCTCCTTTACTTGATTTCTTTATCTCACACATCCTAAATCTTCAAAAAATTAAGCTTTAAGTTAATTAAGGGGGAAAGCAAAATTTTGAATTAAAATAATTTTGTTATTACATTGCCCAAGTGAAATTTTTAAATAGGAACAGTATAATTACAATAAAATAAAATTTCTAGTAAAATATTCAAAAAGTTAGTTTTTTATAATAAAAATATTTTTTATATTAAAAAGGCTAAAGTTGTAAAAATATATTTAAATACTATAATTATATCACATATTTTTGTTTAATACGAGAGATTAAATATATTTGAAGTTTTTTCATAACATGATTTTAGCAACATATTTTGACTATATATTTTCACTATTATTCCGGGTTGCTCGGTCTTCCTCCGGTTCGGTGAATCGAACCGCCTTAGCTCCAAGTCAGATCTGGCGTGCAAACAGTTAAATGAAAACTAAATAACAATGACAATAGACATTTTTAAAGTGAAAAACTCGGAAATGGTGAAAAACCACGTGGCCAGTTCTATGTCAGGCCAAAATCCACTATTTCCCCTTTATTTACAAGTATTTGAGTTCCTCGAAGGGTGATAGGTCACCTCTCCATTATAAGCTTTGGGTGCAGAGAAATAAGATAAAAGGTTAAGTCCACGAAGCCTTGATAAGAGCATCCACATGAGCTTTCACAAGTGTGTTCTTTTAAGTTTCTTCCTTCCCCTACTGCTGCGTCCGTGAATGCGTTGAACGTGAGGGGACTAGAGGGGGAGCAGAGTGAAATCTGAGTGATGGAACGATCTAAATCTCACGTGCTCATGGGAAAATCACAAAGCTCTTTCTAGTCTCTTAAGTAGCCTTTTCCCTAATGATAGTCTGAGGACCTTTTTATAGCTTTTGAAGTGATGTATTGGTAATTGTGCCCCACTGAACCTTATGTCGACGAATGATGTTGCTTCGTTCTGATCACCTCGATCACTAATTCTCCTAAAATGATGAACTTACGCCTCTAGCAGTCTAGGCGGCCCGGATAGGCTGCCCTGCGGTGGTGGCTAGAAGTGGCAATTGTGGACGGAGACAGCTACGGCCGCCGGCGCACGTGTGCAGGCTCATGCGGCGTGTGTGTGCGTGAAATGGGAGAACAATTGACTATTTTTTCAGAGATTTCTCTAGAGGGGGGAGGGTGTGATAGAGATTAAAATTTATTTTTAACTAACTATTCAATTCACAGAATTTGCATTAATATAAACTATTAATCAGAATTAAAAAAATATAATTATAATTACAACATAAACAAAAACTAAACTACAGAATAATGCACAAGCACAGAAGACACAAGAAATATAGAGGTTTTTTAAAATCTGGGTACATCCACTCTTCTACCCTCTTAATAGGAATTCACTATCACAGTGTCTGAGTCTTTTGTTAAGGAGACTCTTAGAACCAGTCACAAGATCTTTTGATAAGTCGAACTCGAATCAATACAATCTGAGTCTTTTCCCCAAGGGTAGTATCAGAACCTCTAACTGAATCCTTTGAAGAGTGATTTTCAAATCTCTTTTCACAAACTGAAAAAGATAATAAAACAGAAAATGGAAGAATATCAGAGGATTTAGTGATCATCTGGTTGAGTCCTCTCAGCAAAATCATGAAGACTATATGACACTTAGTAAATTGATATTTTGAACTCCGATGAATCCTTTGAATAAGAAGATCTCAAGCATTATAAGCCCTCAATCCAAATTATCCTTTAAACTTCTCCGAATCTGATGCAGCAATTGATAAACCCTTGAGAAGAAAAAGAACTGATTCTCTTTCAGATTCAGGAATAAAGATGATGATCGACTGATTCAAGAAATAACTTCAATTGCAGATGATAATCTTCTTATCCTTCTCTGTCAAAAATAAATCTTCCATAACTACGATCTAATCTGAATGTAATGATCGTTGGAATGATTGTTGTTATTTCAATCTCTATCTTATATATATATATATCTTATTATATAAAGCAATATAGGTATTTGGAGGCACACCATAGATCAAACAAGAGCCATTAGATCATGAGAGAGCATGGGATGGGGGGAGAGAGTTGGGAGAGAAAGAGGAGGGAGAGAGAGAAAGAGAGAAAGAGGGGAGGAGAGAGAGGGAGAAGGAAAGGAAGAGAGATGGTAGAAGGGAGAGGAGAAAGGGAGAGGAGAGAGAGGGAGAGAGAAAGGGAAAGAGATGGGAAAGAGAGAGAAAGGAAAGGAAAAGAAAAATTGCGTGAAATTAATGTTTTTACGACAAAACATAATTTTTTTATAAAATAATAATTGTAATATTGATTTATATTTTTTCACGGTCATTTTGAGTACTCATATGTATATATTGCGGGCACTGCCCGTCTTGTTGTGTGTGCATCTCGCTTTGATGTGTGTGCATCTCGCTTTGATACGGGCACATCCCGCTTTGATGCGGGTGCAACCCGCAATGACGCATCGAGCACAGGAGAAGCCCATTCGGAGGCGGGCGAAGCCCGCCTGTATGCGGCCGAAGGTGCCCGAGAGCATCGAGCACGGACGTAACCCGTGAGAAGATGCTCGTATGTATATATATATATATATATATATATATATATATATATATATATATATATATATATATATATATATATATATATATATATATATATATATATATATATATATATATATGACAGATACTCTAACGTCTCCAAGAATCAATTATTCAATTCAAACATTTTTTTAAGTAATTCTGAATTAATTTCAAAATTGTTCTTGTTCATAAATCTATTCGACATAGCATCAAGTTCATATAGACGTAGCATCAAGTTCTGGCTTCATTTAGACGATCTGTCACATTAGTTCTATAGTTGACGTTGCGTCGATATCATATCGAAGTATGCGTCGATTTAATCCTTTAATAAACATCAACTTGTCACGTTCTATTACTATGACTTGTACTTAAAATAGTGTTGATATAATGTCGAAGTTGCATCGACTTCTAGCCAACGTATGTTGGCATTTCCTAACTTTCCTCTTAAATTCAGTGTGTATTTCTCATGTCCTTTATATCAATGACATTCTAGTACTTCTAAGACCATATCAACCTCTCTATACTTTATGGGTAATAAACATAGGATGTAAAATCACTTAAAGTAATTTGTTAAGATAAATCATAAGAGTTTTTCCCAACAGTGCGCATGGTCACACACGTGTGCACAGGAGGCGTGCACGCCCAATTGATGCTCCTGTGGAGACTGGTCGCTCGTGCGCACTGGCTGCATGAGCGCATGTGTTGGTCGTGTACCTACGCTCCAATGCGCGTTCGCGGTCCGTGCACGATACCATTGTGTGCTTGGCTTCGTCCCCCCTTTCTGGGAGACTTTTGAACCATTGAGCGGGTACGCGTGTATAACACACTCGGTATGGTTGTATTGCTTGAGTATTTTGTGTTGAAGTTCTACCAATTTGGCTCGGGAATCTTTAGGGGGGAACCCTATTAAATGCCACTAAATTTTTGCGGGTTTTCATTTGTGAATCAACTAGCTCAAAATTTTTTAACAATGATTATTTCGTCTTGGAGGTCATTTAATTTGAATTATTACTTTGTGAGCACGTAACGAATTACTTTTCATTTACGGTATGAAGTGTACTTTTCATTAGACTCGAAGACGTGCGTTGTTCACTTGGTGCCACTTATGTCCATCTTGTGAGTTAAAGATTCTGCAATTGGTGTTTAGACAATGATTTTTGTAGCTATTTGCTCGTGCATCACTCTTGCTTGCCATGTGGCCTTTGTGATGCTTTGCATCGACGTTCTCCTACTTTAAGCTTTGTGCGTTATGTTAGTTCAAAAGTGATTTTCTTTCCACGTTCCCTTTGTATGAACACACGAGTATTGCGTTGTGCGTGCTTGAGCGGTTGCGGATGGGCATTAGTTCCTGGGGAGAACAAATGAATGCAATGTGTGTTGAAATTTGATATAGCGGAAGACGAGAAACCAGGCGCAGGAACACTCAACCTATCTGATCCCAAATCAACCAGATGCAAAACAGAAGAGCAAGAATATTGTACTATAATCAACTTATTCACAGTACGAGACATACATGGAGAGACATGATTCGCCGATGTAACCAATGAAGCAGAAAAATACAAGGCAAATAACAATCCGCGCGGACTCAAAGAGAAGCCGCCGGAACAACTGCTGCACTACGGAGTCCGCATAGTCCTCCTAGTTGCCAGACCGCCACAAGGCCGCACGGACTGCCCCATTCCAATGCAAACTCTACTCGTCGCTCTGCAGGCCGCCTAACCACGAGGTCGCTTAGTCACCAGACCGCACGATCTACTGCTATCGAACTGAACAAGCCGCCAGAAGCGGACAACTTATTGAACTGAGAAACTAGTTGTAGAAGAGAGAATGCCTATTCGCAACCCGTGACCTGCTATTAACCGCCGGTTGCTGTCCACAGAGTCCGCACTGTACCTGACTGAAATCAGAACCAAGTCCCTGGCTTTTTAGCCCTATCCGCACAACCTGCACATCACAAACCGATCAACCTCTTCAAACCGCGCGGATATAAAAAACCAGTCTGCAGCAACTATCTGTGAGTTTACTCACTGTTCATTCATCCTCATGTTGATGTGACAGGGGGTCCTTATATAGGCATGTTGAGGAGTGTGGTCACCGCCCTAGCAGATAGGATCATCGCCTCATCTCACGGCAAGCACCAAGTGTATCCGTGGGCCGCAGATACACATCCAGTCCGCTGCGACCTGTGCGAGATAGCCAGACTACCAACAACATCACCAAGGCCGGACAACAATCATATCCTCCTTATCGCCAAAGTCCAAGCCAGGTACAAGCTGCCAGAAGCTGACTCTGCAACAACATATTGTCCGCCTATCAGCGGACACAGCTCCAGTCCGCACTCGAAATTTTTAACCAAGGCACATTAGCCAAGCTGCCGAACTTCGCAGACACAACATCAGTCCACATGCCTTGCACACAACACTACTGCCGAGCTTGACGTACTGAGAAGCAGTTCGCGCTTAACTGCGTGATCTCTCCAAACTGAGCCAAACCTGGACTTGGTTCAGAACCAACCAAGTCCACTCCACCGGCCATAAGGGCCAGTCCGCACTTACTGGAGGACATTGTATCCAGTCTGCCTGTAACATCCCATTTCCCTACTAGACCCCTAAACTTGGATTAGGTTAGGACATGTGGTGGGTGAATGGGGTTTAGGCTAGGTTTGACCCATGGAGTTTGGGTGGATTCACATAGTGCCCGCAATAGGGCTCACGTCAACTAAAGTCAAACTAGCTCAATATGCAGTCATAAGCACGCATTGGCCCCACCACTATGCCCTTAACCCTAAAACAATCTAAGTGAACCAAAAGACACCTCATTGGGCCACCCATTGACCCAAGTTGACCCAAGTCAACCCTAACCCTAAATTGGTCAAACCCCCACTTATAGGCCCAACTAGCCCAAGTAGGGCACCACCATGGCCCAACCCAAGTTGGGTGGTGTCATTGGGTCCATGACCGTCAAGTGGGGCCAACCCACTCATCATGTTGACCAAGTAAGCCTAAAAAAGTCAACAAGTCAACATAGGACTTAAAGAAAAGAAATGAAATGAGCCAAGCCCAATCCCAATGGCCAAAGCCCATGAGTCAAGGCCCATGACCAGCCCAAGTGGTCATTAACAGCCCCCACCCCTCTAAAATAGAAGAGAGAGTGCATGCATGGGGGTGTTTTTGGAAATTTGGGGAAAGAGAGGAGAGAAAAGAGAGGGAAAGAGGGGATGGAGGCCACTTGTCCCTCCTCCTCCCTCCCAAAGCTCAGTTTTGGGCTTAGGATTAATTCCCCAGCCAAATTCTAGTAAAGGAGGTGCCACTTGGAGCCAAGAAGGAGCATCCAAGGTGGTGACTGAAATCCTCATTGATGGCATCTCCCTATACAACCACCCCACCATGATTTGACTTCACCATCAGCTTCAGAAGGTTGAGAGGAATGGAAATCGAGTCCTGGATCGAGGCAAACCGTGGAGAATCGGAGCTTGGAGCAAGCTCGCCGGAGAGATCGTCGGCCATGGCACACCACTACCGCACGCGTTGCCAAGCCTGGCTACAGGTCCGTTTCTCCTCCTCTCCCCTTGTACTAGCTTCCTAGATCATTTAGGAGAGATTTCGAGCTTAATTGAGCTTGGATCCATGTGAGGTGTGAGAGAAAATCCATGGTTTTTAATGGAGCTCGGGTTCGCCGGAAACCACCGCCTCCAGCGGCCAAGTCGCCGCCAATTGATGGTCACCACCTCAACGGAGGTGGTGGTGGTGGCCGGCCGGGGAGGTGGCTGGATGGCCGGGAAACAACTGATCAAGGTGCTACAGGTCGGTGCAATCGTGGCCGTCTGCTGGAGGAAGAAGACGCATGGATGCCGTCCATCTTGATGTATTAAACTATAGCTTATTTCATATTCTGTACCTTGGGGATGATTTTAGGCCTCTTAGAGGCATATTCAGAAAATGTGTTCAACATATAAAATGTAGACCTAGGTCTTAAATTTAAAATGACACCATAAATTTGTAATTTGGAGCACTACAGCTCCATATAGGGCTATTCTACCAAGACTGGTCCTAGACTAGGACAGATATTTAAATGAGTGCCCAAGCCAAACCCTAAGTCCACATGACCTAAGATTTTGTTCATGCATGTGATTAGGTCTTACTTAGGTACTGACCAAAATGGGAATTTTTGGAAATTACTTTTCCATAGTTTTTGGAGAAATATCATTTATTAAATTAATTGAATTTTTGGAGATCTACAACTCCAAATGCCCCCAAATTTTGGTGGCATGTCCATTAGGTCAATATAAAACCATGGTAGAAATTTTAGGTCATTTTGACCTCTGCATGTTTGGGAAATCCCACATGCATGAGATAAGTATCTTCAAATTTGGGGTGCCAATAGTAAAAATAGAAAAATAGGAATTTAGCCCATTTGGACCATTTCATATCCATGAAACTCTGGACAGAGGCTTATAGGGATGAAATATACCTCTCATAGGAAGGTTGGGAGTTTTGGGATCAAAAATCCCATTATTTGGAATTATTGGAAAATATGCCTAGTTAGGAAATAAATTTGAATCTAGGGCATATGAATTTAATAAATTCTGAAATTTTGTCACAGGCTTTATTAGGTCATATCTCACCTCTGGAAAAATTTATGGGACTGTTAGGTAATGTTAACTTGTATTTTATGTAGAATTACCATTTTGCCATTATGGAAATTAATTAAAGATAAGGGAAATTATTGTTAAAATATTATGAAAAAATTTACTGTAGTTTATTGCTGTGATTAAATCCCTGTTAAATTATTTGAGAATTTTTGGATGTCTCTATATGATGAAAACCCTAATAATGGTATTTTGGTAATATTGTTCATATGGATATTAGTTAGGTCAAATCATTGTTTAGGATTTTGAAATTCTGTATTTAGCTTTATTATATCAACGTGGATTGTCAATAAGTTTCCTAGAATTTTTGATTGTATAAATACTGTACTTCATTTGGAAAGTAGTCAATTTGTGGTTTATTATTAAATAGATATTAAATGGAATTTCACATGGGAAAATTATGAAACTTGGTAGGAAGTTATATTTAACCTCATGAAACATCTTATAAATTTCTTAGGTAGGCTGGACCATTATAGATTGTACATCATGTGCAAGGTGACCCAGGTCGCTCAATTAAAAGAATTAATTTAGACCCTAACTCCTTAGAAAAATAGTAAAACTAGGATGGTCAACATCATACACCAAAGAAATCTATGATAAATAATTAGGGGCAGTTGGCCCAAGAGTTTGGAAGACACGTCATACGGGTCAACATTAGGTCATGGGTGCGCTTAGTACATATAGAATATGATACTAAGACCGACCGGGGATAAGGTTTTCGGTTGAAATGAAATCTATGTTGGGAAGATAAACCCTGGTTGGTGTCCAATAGGTCACTTCTTGATAACGAGTGGTAGAATGCAAAATCCCAAGGATACTTGCTAGAACGGAGATCGACGGAAAACTGCCGCTCTCCTGATAACATTCTAAAATATTAGGTTTGTCCCAGATTAACAATGAGAGTTGGTATGGATCATGGGTAGACATTAATAAAAGTAAATATCCTTGAGAAAGGGAGCTTTGGGCTTCAGCCCATCGTAATTCCTAGTGCCCCCGAGAGCCCTTCACCGGGCATGCCCTGGGCAGTCCTTGGATTAACCTTAAATTGCTAGGTATAACAAACATTAGATAAGAGTAGTCTAATAGGCTAAAGGAACATGGTAACATTCTCACCCATGAAGGGTTGGATGGATTCAGAACTAAAACACTGATATGCAATCTCACTCGTGATGGGTTGGAGTGTTTCAGGACGGGTTGGTCCTGCGAGCTGGAGGCTCGAGAGTTTGATATCAGGACAGGTTTGGTCCTACGAGCTGGAGGCTCGAGAGTTTGATATCAGGATAGGTTTGGTCCTGCGAGCTAGAGGCTCGGGAGTTTGATATCAGGACAGGTTTGGTCCTACAAGCTGGAGGCTCGGGAGTTTGATATCAGGACAGGTTTGGTCCTGCGAGTTGGAGGCTCGGGTTGGAATATCTTGCATGTGCATAGAAATAAATTTGTGGCGGGTCATGCGGTACTGGGCCAATCGCCACACCGATGTCAGTACGGTGACTCTGGCGAGGTGTGCTGGTTTGAGGGGCCAGTGGGTTGTTTTACACTGCAGTCTGGAGGACGATCCCCAAAAAATGCACACTCGACCAAAAAGACTGGTAGGTAGCCAGAAAATAGTACGTAGAGACTCTAGAGTGCACCTAGGATGTGTACAAAGGTGTATGGGAGGTCTAGGCCTGGTAGTGTGTATACCCGCCTAGGAGTGGAGACGCCCGCTCTATTGCTGCCGTAGCCACAACGGTGGTACCAGAGAGTGATGCTAGCTCCAAAAAGCAGGAAATAAAGGTCTGTGATCACAGAGTCGTGTGTATGAGTTGCACTTGCATGAATCATAACCTGTATACATAACATACATACATATTTAGGTCATACACACCATAGATCCTTATCATATAAATTAGTATGGGCTCTTTTATATGATAAGTTATATTTCTGAAACCTTAACTTATAAGTTTGTATGAGCATTCATATAAGTTAAGGTACTCTTGTGATGTTAGTGTAGCGGTAGATAGTTTACTTTCTGCTCTTTCTTTACTTTACTTACTGCACTCTTCTTTCAGTACTACTTACTTACTTTATATGTGCTATATATATAGAACTACTAATGTAATGACATAACTGTTAGAAATATATCCATGATAGAATAGATCCACCATCACCTGCTTTTATTTTGATACTGCTTTGTTGTCCTTCGCTTTCATCCTCCCGCTCGATGCCTAAGAGTCGCGAGGGTGAGGCGAGGACGATAATGACTTAGTATTTATGACTAACGGTCGGTTGTGACCGTATCATTTTAGGATCTCGAGGAGCTGGAGCACTAGTACGACCAGCCGGACGAGGTGGCAGGACTTGAGGAGCAGATACCATGTGCTACTATCGTAGCTCAGCATCAGGTGATGACAAGTGTACTTGTTTAGAGTTTGCTTCCGCATAGTGTTATAGTGAGAGAGAGAGCTTTACTATCATTTTTGGCATGTACGGGCATAAGCCCTTTTCTCTTTTTGTACTCATTATGGACTACTGTTGTACCTTTCTTTTTCATATATATACGATATGTACTTTGATCTTTGTGGACTTGTTAGTTATCACTACTTATTTTACTTATATTCTCGATTGGCCGAAACTGGTTGAATGATCGTACTCGCCGGCAGGATCGACGTCTTGTAGTGTCAACTAACCCGTGAGCTAGTGTCACCGTAAGGCGTTGGTTTTGGGTATAAGACCGGGTTACCTCCTTGGTAAGGGGAGGGGTCTTACACCGCCTGCCCCGACGAACTCCAGCACATGTCTGCACAGACTAGCGACTTCCGCAGCTTCTGCTTGCCGCTCCACCAGAGCTAGACTAAGGCATCTGCCAAGACGGTCTACCGAGCTCTAGTCCAGTCTGCTTCTTGCCGAACTACGCGGATAGAGTCGCTATCCGCCCGGTTACCTTCTGGGATCCAACTGCCTTCTGAGCATAAGCCGGCCTGGCTGGCCGCCGCCTCTGTTCGCTTAGAATGCGCGAACAAATCGCCCAGGTCGCCAAAGAACAAGTCGTATGCAACTGCTATGTCAACCTGACTAACCGCCAGTCCTGTCCGCATAGACCGCCCGGATAGGTCGCACAATAACCCATTTTCACTTCACCATTTTCAACACTCCCCCTTGAAGTAAGAAGTAGTGAACAACCCCAGTAGTTCCCATAACCTTGCACCTGGTCCCTCTGATAGCGCCATCGAGAAGATGTGAAAGATATGGTACCTAAACACCTAGAGGGGGGGGGGGTGAATAGGTGACCTAAACCTTTTTGACACTTTGTTGGCAGCAAAACAGTAATCTCACAGATTTCTACAGCTAACAGCAATAACAACATATAAACTGCTAATCCACAGCACAGCACAGCACAGCAGACACACAAATTTATAGTGGTTCCCCAATCTTTGGGTACATCCACTTTCCCCCTTCGCCTATCTAGCAGTGTACTAGATTCGGCCAAACTTCTCCACTATCTCAGAACCCAACTATGTTCCTACACCTCAGGCCCAAAGCCTTACACTCAGCCACCAAGGCCTACACTCAGCCACCCAGGCCTACACTCAGCCAATCAAGGCCTACACTCAGCCAATTAAGGCCTACACTCAGAGTTCTTCAACTCCTACACTCAGGTAACCAAGCCCTACCCTCAGCCTTTATAAAATAGGCTTACAATTCACTCAGATCCAATGGATCCTACAAGTTAAAATTGAATTACAATAACTAACTCTACAACTCAGAAAATAAGAGAGGAGTTGAGAGTTTCTTGAAGAGTTCTTGGAAGAACTCAGCTAGATCCAAACTGACTTAGCTTCCTTCAAAGCTTCTTGAGTAGAACTGAATTAGTCTGAATCCTCTGCAGTTGATCCTTGACCTCTCCTTCTTGAGATCCAGATGATTCTGAATCCTTCTTCTCAGCCTTAGTTCCAAAGACTGAATTCTTGATTGGAGCTCTCTCTCTCCAACTTCTTAGATCTGCAGTTGGACTGCCAGATCTTCTTGTGTTGATACTTTGTGTACCACTTTTCTGATTACTTGAATAATCTGATCAAATACTTCAAATAGCTTCAACAACTACTTATCAACTTATCAACTTCTTTCTGTAAACAGTCTGTGCCTATTTATAGGCCTTCTTCATGGTAACCGGCTGGTCCGGTTCATAACAGACTTCTGACTTCCCTGACAGTTGCTGTAGACCGGCTGGATCGGCAGCTGTCATGTCAACCAGTCACTTCTTAAAATTCTCTAACTGTCAGATAGTGTCGAGACTTTCTGTTCTTAAGTGTCGACACTTATAGACTAAATGTCGACACATGTTGTGTAAGTGTCGACACAAGTCTACAAGGTGTCGACACAACTCCTTGTATGTCTCGACACAGATTCTTCTTCAAGTGTCGACACTGAAATCAAGTGTCGACACAAGTACTTGATCTTCTGTAACTTGTTGAATTCTTCTAAGTGTCGACACATCTCCTTTGTGTCGACACATCTTCATGTGTTGAAACTGTCAAGTGTCGACACTGCTTCTTGGTGTCGACACAAGTCTTCAATTTTGTTTCTTCAGCTGAGTGTTGACACATTCCCTTAGTGTCGACACTTGTACTTAGAATATTTTGTAAACTTTTCTGTTCTTTGCTAAGTGTCGACACAGCTCCTTGTGTCGACACTTTCTTCAAGTGTAGAGTCTTCAACTAAGTGTCGACACATTGTGCTGGGTGTCGACACTTTCTTCAAGTGTTGACTCTTCTGGTTGTGTGTCGACACATTGTGCTGAGTGTCGACACATACTTCAAGTGTTGACTCCTTTGAGTGTGTGTCGACACATTGTGCTGAGTGTCGACACATTCTTCATATGTTGACTCTGCTGATTGAGTGTCGACACATTGTGTTGAGTGTCGACACTTGTCCTTAGTCTCTGCAGAATTTTGCTGAGTGTCGACACAACACCAAGTGTCGACACTTTCTGATGTAGACTCAGCTCTTCTAGGTGTCGACACTTCTGCTAAGTGTCGACACAGCTTTTCTGCATTCTTCTTCACTGAGTGTCGACACAGCTCCAAGTGTCGACACTTTCTGTCTGGTGTCGACTCTTCTTCTCAGGTGTCGACACAATTACTCCAAGTGTCGACACTGCTTGTCTAGGTGTCGACACAAGCTTTCTCAAGTGTCGACACTTTCCCTCTGGGTGTCGACACATGGACTTAGAAACTTTTAGCTTCAGTCCAGTGAATACCTAACCTGCACAAGTAACTCAAACAAACATCAAATACATTATGATGTATATCATTGAGTTAGGTGAGGCTTCTTCAAATCAGGTACATTTGACCAATGTACCCAACAATCTCCCCATATTTGGAGAAGTCATAACCCTTAGTCAATGATATACACCCCTCATAATTAAAAATTTGAAAATGATGTAAAGCAGGTATATGTCAACAGGGTAAACTTAAACATGTAATAAAGCACACATGTATACTCATTAAACATTGCAGAACAAACAAGAAATAGACACATGCTTCTGAACAATCATGAGATATATTTATCAAAAAATGTTCTAACATTGTTTTAATACATTTCCATTGTTTTACAAAAAGATTACAACAATGTTTCTTAGTCTAATCTTAGTCTAATTCTGATCAGGTTCTTTTATAACTATTCCTTTCCCAGCTTGTACTTTGGCCTTTACAGCAGCAGCAGCAGCAGGCTCAGCATCAGCAGTCTTCTTTCCTTTGAGATCTTGCTTATCAGCCTTGATCTTTTGTCTCTCAAAGTAATGATAGGGCTTAGGAAAGTACTTGCTAGGCTCCACAGCTGTAGGAGGTAGCTTTCCTAACTTAGCCTTCCTTCTATACTGGACAATGGCTTCCTGCCTAATCTCATGCTTTCTCCATTCAGCCTCAGAGAACCATTTGTTCCTTTCATGAGTGTTGTCTTTAGCAGCTTTCCAGGCTGTGAGAATGATGTTCCTAGAAGTAGGACTCCACTGTTCAAAATCTGGTTTTTGCTCAGCTAGTTCCCTAAACTTCTTCTTTGACTGCCTTGTCTCTTCTTCTTTGGCCAATGCCTCTTGCATAGCTGCTGTAACAGGTTGAACAACCTTTTCCAGAACAACATTAGACTTTCTAGCAGTTGGACTATACATTGTGCTGACTTCTGCATGAACCATGTCAAAATCTGGAGGTGGATAGATCACCTGAGCTACTTCCTGTTGCTCACCTCCAAGATATGCACTTTGAATTTCTGATTCGGCAACATTATCATCATCACACAGGGGAGGATAGCCTAGTGTAGCTCTGATGGAGTTAGATATCCATTTGGCATGGTCAGAGCTAGCTTTGACTAACACCCTCTCCCCCTTTATGACTTCTTGTGCAACATGGTCTCTCACATCATCCTTTTGGAATCTGATCTGACTGTCCAAGTACCTGATGCCATCCTTAAAGTAAGGTCTAAGCTTAGTAAGTTGTTCAGAAATGACCTTCTGTGAATCCTTGATTGCAGTCTTGACAACAGCAATTTCATCTTGAAAAGCTTTATCAAATTCAGCCTTTGCAGCAGCAGATGATGTTGAAGGTTCAGCAGTCTTATTCTTTAGTTCAGTAACTATAGCATTGTGAGAAGCTGTCAGATTGTCATTCATCCTTAGTTGATTTTCCAGCACATAGCCCTGCTTCAATGCTATATAATCTATTTTTTCCTTTATCTTCTCTTGATGTGTTGCCAGAAACACCACTGCATTTCCACCCTTGTGGAAGCATTCATTCATCTCCTTTTTATTAAGGTTCATTTCAAACCTTATTGACTTGATGTCCTGTGCCAGATCAAATTGTAGGGTCTTGTGCCCTTCATCAACATAAGTCTCTATAGCCTTCCTTTGCTCATCCAGCTTGATTTGCACGGCTACCATTAAGGAACTGTAATCAGGAGATGGAGCTTGTGTGACTAAGGATTGTTGAGCAACAGTTTGTAGAGCCTTATTGTAGCTCTGACTTCTTCTCTTGAATACAAAGAATTTCTTCTTTTTAGCTTGTTCAGTCTCATCTTCCTCAGACTCTGAAGTACTGGCTATATTCACCCTGTCCTTAGGGCTTGATGGTTGGTCAGCTTGCACATCAAGTGCTTTCTCACTTTCTTGTCTTAGAGGCTCTTCCTGAACTTGCAGTGTCTCCCCCTCAGCAGCAACACCCTTCTCTTCAGCAGCAGCATGCTTGTCCATGTCAAAATCCTCTTGATCTAAATTAGGAAATAGATCTTCCATTGTGTATTCAGCTGGAGACTGTGTAGGAGAAGTACTGGGGTCATCAACTACTTTATCAGGAACAACTTCTTGTACTACTGATGTGTCTTGGAGAACAACATCTGGTACTTGATTTGCTTGCTGAGTTTGCTGATGGACATCAGACAAATCAGAATCTATTACAGAAAAATCTAAAGTATTGAGGTCAGTAAGTACCTCTTGGATAATGATTGTGGCTTGCTCACTGTCTAGAGTAGAGGGTTCTTCTACTGCTGGAAGCTCCCCCTGGCTTGGATCCTTATCCTTGGGGCTAGCTGGAGGCAGCTCCCCCTGGATTTCAGCTGTCTCTTGAGGAGCAGGAGACTTCTCTGCAGCCACTTCCTCTTGACTATCAGGAGTGAAAACAACTTGTTCTTCACTACCTGAACTGCTGGAGGACTCCTGTGTCACAGGAGCTATCTTCCTCTTTTTCTTTGGAGGTGAATCTTTCTTAGAAACTTGCTTCTCTGGGGTAGGCATATCCTTTGATAGCACTCTTTCCCACCTGGAAACTATCCTCATATCCATCCTTCTCATATGGTTGATCTTGCTACCAGCAGCATTGCTCATTACCTCTGGTATTGTACCAGCCAGGTAGAGACTTAGTATTCTGCCCAGATTGGGCTTCTTCAGACTTTCTTTAATTTTCTCATACACAACCATTGACCAATCTGTTTTTAGGTTGAAGATAATTCTGGTCATAACACTGAACATGGAGGCTGACACCCTGTCATGCCCTCCAGTCTTGCTGAGTATAACTTTCCCCACAATTTCAGACAGGAATTTTCCTTGGTTATTCATTCCTTTCCTGTTGAATACAGATCCTATCTTCATCTTAGGATCTAGACCACACCAGGTAAGTGCTTCCCTGGTCTTAGATGTAGTCACTTCCTCTTCTGCTTGAATTTTAGGTAGCTGAAGTACCTTTCTCAGAGTTTTGGGTGAAATCTTGACCTTGGTTCCATGCACTCTTGATTTGATTCTGTAACCTGAGTCATCTACAGAAGCTCCAGTAAGGAATTCAAGAACTTCCTTCTTCCATATTTTGGTTGGTTCTGAAACCAAATACTCCAATCCAGAATCGGTGACTAGGGTTACCACCGATTTGATTTCTTGATCGCCATCGTCGAATGCGCCACGAACCAGTTCATAGCCTTCGTTAACATTCTCCTCGAGCTTGGGAGCCATTAGGGTTTAGAGATTTAGTCTTGAGAAAAGAGAAATGTCGACACAACAGTTTTGGTCTCGAAACTCTGAAAGCGTGTCGACAAACAAAGACAGAATCCTATTTATACCTTTCTGGTTTGAAGACGAACAGGCGGGATGGATTACTAAAGATGTGTCGACACTGGCAATAAGTGTCGACACTGACTTATAATGTCTCGACACTCATGTGTCGACACAAGTTTAGTCAACAGATTTTATGTGTCGACACTTGTTTATGTGTCGACACCACTCTACTCGACTAATCGTCGAGACTTTACTTAGAAAATTCTGAGTAAAACTTAAGTGTCGACACCACATTGGATGTGTCGACACCTACTCGACATGTGTCGACACTAACATTCTGAAGTGTCGACACCAACTTCCTAGATGTGTCGACACCATTTTCCTGAAGTGTCGAACACTTACTATTCTGTGTCGACATAGACTTGTCTATGTGTCGACACCTTTTTACTTAGCCAATTTTTAGTTCTGTAAACTTAGTCTAAGTTTATCATACCTAGTTCAATTTTGAACCTATTGAACTTAGCTTCTTCTAAGGGCTTAGTAAACATATCAGCTATCTGATTATCAGTTTTAACATATTCAAGTGCAATATCATTTCTTTCTACATGCTCCCTAAGAAAGTGATATTTAATCTCAATATGTTTAGTTCTACTATGTGATACAGGATTATTAGCTATTGAAATAGCACTTGTAGAATCACAGAAAAGTGGAGTTCTACTTACCTGAAATCCATAGTCAACTAGCTGATGTTGAATCCATAGAAGTTGAGCACAGCAACTTCCTGCAGCTACATATTCTGACTCAGCTGTGGAGATAGCCACACTAGTCTGCTTTTTGCTGCTCCATGAAATGAGTCTTCCACCTAGGAATTGACAGGATCCAGTAGTGCTCTTTCTATCTTCTTTGCATCCTGCAAAGTCTGCATCTGAATAGCCTGTTAGATCAAAATCTCCATTCCTAGGGTACCAGAGGCCTAGATAGGGAGTGCCCTTTAGATATCTCAAAATTCTCTTGACTGCAGTCAAGTGAGACTCTTTAGGGCAGGCTTGATACCTGGCACAAACACATGTAGCATACATAATGTCAGGCCTACTTGCAGTCAAGTATAGTAAGGAGCCAACTATCCCTCTATACAAGGTTTCATCTACAGGTTTCCCTGCATCATCCTTGCTAAGAGACATACTTGACCCCATAGGAGTCTTCATGGTACTGGATGAATCCATACCATACTTCCTTATGAGTTCTAGGGTGAACTTGGACTGACATATGGATAGACCACTTTCAGTCTGTTTAACTTGGAGACCCAAGAAAAACTTCAGTTCTCCCATACTACTCATCTCAAATTGACTTTGCATAAGCTTTGCAAACTTTTTGCAAAGGCTACTTTCAGTAGACCCAAATATAATGTCATCTACATATATTTGGACAAGTATGACTTTGCCTCTAGATTCCCTAAGGAATAGAGTCTTATCTATTTTCCCCCTTGTGAACTTGTTCTCAATGAGGAAACTAGATAGGGTTTCATACCAAGCTCTAGGAGCTTGCTTTAACCCATACAATGCTTTCCTAAGTCTATAGACATAATGTGGAAGAGTAGGATCAACAAAACCTGAAGGCTGCTCCACATATACTTCTTCCTTTAGATTACCATTTAGGAATGCTGACTTCACATCCATTTGGTATACCTTGAATCCTTGATAGGTTGCATAGGCCAAGAACATCCTTATGGCCTCCAGTCTGGCTACTGGGGCAAAGGTTTGATCAAAATCAATACCTTCTTCTTGCCTATATCCTTTTGCAAACAGTCTTGCTTTATTCTTTATGATGACCCCTTGTTCATCTAACTTATTCCTGTAGATTCACTTAGTTCCTATAACATTGTGGTCTTTAGGTTTAGGAACCAGTTCCCAAACCTTGCACCTTTTGAACTGATTTAGTTCTTCTTGCATAGCTTCAGTCCACTGTGGATCTTGTATAGCTTCTTCAAATTTCTTTGGTTCTATTTGAGACAGAAAACTTGAATATACTACAGCATTCTGATTTCTGCTCCTTGTCTGAACACCTTGTCTTGGATCTCCAATAATCAGCTCTACTGGATGATCTCTTAGATGCCTGTTGGCTGGAGGCATCCTTACTTCTGGTTGTACTTCTACAGCATCTTCATCATGCTGAGTTCCTTGTACTTCTTCAGCTCCTGGTACATGTAGTTCTCCCCCTGGACATAAGCCATCTTCTTCTACTTGCTGTCTTGCAGCAGGTACATCTTCTATGGTTAGCTTGTCCATCTTCTTAGTAAGACCTGTGGGGCTGCACACACTACTAGACAACTCATTGTTAATAAGTTTTGTCTCATCAAAAACTACATGCACAGACTCCTCTACAACTTGTGTAGTCAAGTTGTAGACTCTATAAGCCTTACTATTATTGCTGTACCCAACAAACACTCCCTCTTGGGACTTGGCAGCAAACTTAGTTAAGTAAGACTTCCCATTGTTAAGTATGAAGCATTTGCAACCAAAAATCCTGAAATAGGATAGGTTTGGTTTCCTGCCTTTCACAACTTCATAGGGGGTCTTATTTAACCTTTTAGTGATGGTAGCCCTATTTATCACATGGCATGCAGTGTTAACTGCTTCAGCCCAGAAATACTCAGGCAGTGATGTATCACTAAGTAGGGTTCTACCAGCCTCTATCAAGGTTCTATTCTTCCTCTCAGCAATGCCATTTTGCTGAGGTGTTCTAGGTGAAGAGAATTCTTGAAATATCCCAAAGTCTTCACATAATTTTGTCATGCTTTCAGATTGAAACTCAGTACCATGGTCACTTCTAATTTTGACCACAGTACTATTTAGTTCATTCTGAATTTGCTTGACAAAGCTGTAGAAGACACTAGGTGTTTCAGATTTCTGCCTTAAGAAGAACACCCAGGAAAACCTTGAGTAGTCATCAACAACTACAAAGGTATAGACCTTCCTACCTAAGCTGTGAACTGGCATTGGACCAAAGAGATCCATATGCAAGAGGTATAAGCACCTCACAGCATCTTTGTTCTCAATGCTTTTAAAGGTGGATTTGGTCTGCTTGCCCTTTTGACAAGCTGAGCAAATGCCATCTTTAACACACTTAACTTGAGGACCATTCCTCACTAACTCTTTGCTAAAGAGTTTGCTAATAGTCTTGTAGTTAAGATGAGCTAGCCTCTTGTGCCACTTGACACAATGAGAGACTGTCTCATCAGCTACAAGACAAACAGGAGAACCATTGTTCTCAATCATGATGTCTAGACAGTAGACATTCCTCTTTCTATATCCTGTCAAAATGATCTCTTGATCACTTGACCTCTTGATATGACAACCATTTTTAACAAATGAGATGTCATACCCTACATCACTTAACTGACTTATACTTATAAGGTTGTGTTTCAACCCTTTAACATAAGCCACTTGAGTAATGGTAACAAGGTTTGAAGAAATGTTACCAAACCCTTTGATGATTCCTTTTTCAGAACCACCAAAGGTCACTTTAGGACCATTTTTGATTGGAATGTAGTCCTTCAGTAGTCCCCTTGTTCCAGTCATATGTCTGGAACATCCACTATCCAAGTACCATGTTGGGGTATGGCCACTTGGATTCACCTGCAAAACAAATTAATGAACCTTAGAACCCAAAGTAAACTTGGGTCCTTGGTGATTGTTAGTTTGCAACATGACATAGCTACCTACTGGCTTTCCACCAGGTAGCTTGCTACTCCCATTGGCACTTGCATTGTGCCAACAGTCCAAGGCAAAGTGGCCAACTTTGCCACAGCACCAGCATTCAAACTTGTTGTACCTTTGCTTAGGTACAGACTTGGCTGTCTTGACTACAGCAGGCTTATTGAATGTTGGGGCTTTGCCCTTGGACTTGGACTGATCCTGAACAGTCCTAGCTGGTTTAATAAAACCCAGTCCAGCCTTTCCTTTATGATGAACAAATTCATCAATCAAGGGTAGCACTGATTTAGGTTTTGAAAACCTAGCAACTAGCTCTCTTTCCTTCTGAAGATTGATCTCCAGTCTCTTAATTTGATCATTTTTATAGGTGATAGTTCCCATCTGAATCACAGTAATGTGTTTCAGCCTGGCTACCTCATTGAGCTTTTGATCAAATTTCTTCTCAAAATCTGTTGCAGCTGCCTTGAGATCAGCAATCTCCTTTGCCTGACTTTTGGCTAGGGTCTTGCTTTTCTTATAGGCTTGCAACAGTACTTTATATTCATCTAAGAGCTGATGAATATCTCCCTCAGATTCAGAAACACTTCCATCACTTGATGAAGATGAATCTGACTCTGAACTAGAACTGGAATCTGAACTTTGAGTTGGACTTTGTACCTGACTAGGTCCTGGCTGCTCCAGGATTTTGGTACTTTCAGTCAATGCCATCAGTCCTTGGCACTGACACTCTTCTTGTTCATAGATTGATTCCATGATCTGCATAAACTCTTCTTCTTCTTCAGCAAATAGCCCTATGTAGGCTTCAGCATCTGTCTCAGTGTCTGAAGAAGAAATGTCTGAAAGAGTCTTCTCATTCTTTGCAACAAAGGACTTCTCCTTCTTTCCTTTGAAGTGAGTCTTCTTTTTGTCACTGGATTCTTTTCTTCTCTCAGGACAATCTGCAATAACATGACCCTGTCTATTGCAGCAGTAACACACTATCTTAGACCCAGTTGCCTTGCTAGTCTTTGTCTTTTTCTTGTCCTTCTTTGAAGGCTTCTTCTCCTGATACTGGACTTCTTTCCCTTTGGAAAATGAAGGTCTGGACCTCCACTGTTTCTTCTTCAGGAATTTCTGAAAATGTCTGGTGAATGCAGCAAAGTCTTCATCACTTTCACTGCTTGTAGACTTTGTGCTAACAGACTCATCAGATTCTGATTCAACTACCTCTGGAGGAGGAGTTGATGACTTAGTCCTGCCCTTTCTAGGTACTTCTGACTTGAAGGCAACAGTCCTTTCCCTGTGCTCAGTCCTTGTTGATTTTTCCTCCTCTTTTCTTACTGACAGCTGCATCTCATAAGACAACAACTTGCCAAACAGTGTGGGAGGAGGAATTTCTCCCAACTTTGCCATTTCTCTGATGGCACAGATCTTGGTGTCCCAATCTTTGGTTAGGGACCTTAAGAACTTATCATTCAATTCATAGTTAGTGAACTCTCTTCCATAGGACATGAGTTCATTAACAATTCTATAGAACTTCTTGTAGCATTCAGTGATGCTATCTCCTCTTCCTTGCCTAAAGCTCTCATACTCTTGATTAAGCAAGGACTTCCTATCTTGCCTAACTTCTTCAGAACCTTCCATATAGACAATGAGAGTATCCCACATCTCTTTTGCTGTTTTACAGTGAATTAAGTTCTGAAAAGTGGCATCATCAATGGCACTTACTATAATGTTTTGTGCCCTCTTGTCCATAGTGGCTAGGACAATTTCATCCTTGGTCATCTCAGAGAAATCCTTTGGAGTCCTCTGATTTGCATCCAATACTGAGACCTTCATGGGCACATATGGCCCCTCTTTGACTGTGATGTAGATTCTAGGGTCAGAGGCCTCCATAAATAGCCTAACCCTTTCTTTCCAGATCCCAAAGATCTCTTTTCTGCATATGGGCAGTTTCATTGAACCCAATTCCTTGTGATTCTCTGAAGAACCCATGTTCTTGATTTTCTTGAAACTGTGTTCTGACTTATACTGAATCTGCCAAACTGGATCTCCTCAGACAGTTAGTCCTTTTTGAGGAACCTGGCTCTGATACCACTTGAAAGATATGGTACCTAAACACCTAGAGGGGGGGGGGGGTGAATAGGTGACCTAAACCTTTTTGACACTTTGTTGGCAGCAAAACAGTTATCTCACAGATTTCTACAGCTAACAGCAATAACAACATATAAACTGCTAATCCACAGCACAGCACAACACAGCAGACACACAAATTTATAGTGGTTCCCCAATCTTTGGGTACATCCACTTTCCCCCTTCGCCTATCTAGCAGTGTACTAGATTCGGCCAAACTTATCCACTATCTCAGAACCCAACTAGGTTCCTACACCTCAGGCCCAAAGCCTTACACTCAGCCACCAAGGCCTACACTCAGCCACCCAGGCCTACACTCAGCCAATCAAGGCCTACACTCAGCCAATTAAGGCCTACACTCAGAGTTATTCAACTCCTACACTCAGGCAACCAAGCCCTACCCTCAGCCTTTATAAAATAGGCTTACAATTCACTCAGATCCAATGGATCCTACAAGTTAAAATTGAATTACAATAACTAACTCTACAACTCAGAAAATAAGAGAGGAGTTGAGAGTTTCTTGAAGAGTTCTTGGAAGAACTCAGTTAGATCCAAACTGACTTAGCTTCCTTCAAAGCTTCTTGAGTAGAACTGAATTAGTCTGAATCCTCTGCAGTTGATCCTTGACCTCTCCTTCTTGAGATCCAGATGATTCTGAATCCTTCTTCTCAGCCTTAGTTCCAAAGACTGAATTCTTGATTGGAGCTCTCTCTCTCCAACTTCTTAGATCTGCAGTTGGACTGCCAGATCTTCTTGTGTTGATACTTTGTGTACCACTTTTCTGATTACTTGAATAATCTGATCAAATACTTCAAATAGCTTCAACAACTACTTATCAACTTGTCAACTTCTTTCTGTAAACAGTCTGTGCCTATTTATAGGCCTTCTTCATGGTAACCGACTGGTCCGGTTCATAACAGACTTCTGACTTCCCTGACAGTTGTTGTAGACCGGCTGGATCGGCAGCTGTCATGTCAACCAGTCACTTCTTGAAATTTTCTAACTGTCAGATAGTGTCGAGACTTTCTGTTCTTAAGTGTCGACACTTATAGACTAAGTGTCGACACATGTTGTGTAAGTGTCGACACAAGTCTACAAGGTGTCGACACAACTCCTTGTATGTCTCGACACAGATTCTTCTTCAAGTGTCGACACTGAAATCAAGTGTCGACACAAGTACTTGATCTTCTGTAACTTGTTGAATTCTTCTAAGTGTCGACACATCTCCTTTGTGTCGACACATCTTCATGTGTTGAAACTGTCAAGTGTCGACACTGCTTCTTGGTGTCGATACAAGTCTTCAATTTTGTTTCTTCAGCTGAGTGTCGACACATTCCCTTAGTGTCGACACTTGTACTTAGAATATTTTGTAAACTTTTCTGTTCTCTTGCTAAGTGTCGACACAGCTCCTTGTGTCGACACTTTCTTCAAGTGTAGAGTCTTCAACTAAGTGTCGACACATTATGCTGGGTGTCAACACTTTCTTCAAGTGTTGACTCTTCTGGTTGTGTGTCGACACATTGTGCTGAGTGTCGACATATACTTCAAGTGTTGACTCCTTTGAGTGTGTGTCGACACATTGTGCTGAGTGTCGACACATTCTTCATATGTTGACTCTGCTGATTGAGTGTCGACACATTGTGTTGAGTGTCGACACTTGTCCTTAGTCTCTGCAGAATTTTGCTGAGTGTCGACACAACACCAAGTGTCGACACTTTCTGATGTAGACTCAGCTCTTCTAGGTGTCGACACTTCTGCTAAGTGTCGACACAACTTTTCTGCATTCTTCTTCACTGAGTGTCGACACAGCTCCAAGTGTCGACACTTTCTGTCTGGTGTCGACTCTTCTTCTCAGGTGTCGACACAATTACTCCAAGTGTCGACACTGCTTGTCTAGGTGTCGACACAAGCTTTCTCAAGTGTCGACACATTCCCTCTGGGTGTCGACACATGGACTTAGAAACTTTTAGCTTCAGTCCAGTGAATACCTAACCTGCACAAGTAACTCAAACAAACATCAAATACATTATGATGTATATCATTGAGTTAGGTGAGGCTTCTTCAAATCAGGTACATTTGACCAATGTACCCAACAAGATGTCTGAGACATAGTTCTCGCCCCGTATATCCCGGACCATAAGGGATCCCTCTAGCATCTCCCAAAAGGAGCCATGCTTCCCTCTGCCTTCTTCTTCAGCTTTGACCTCCACTCGTGCATCACAAGAGTATCACCAACGACCTTGGTCACAAGGCCCCAAGCCTCATTTCCTCTGAGAGTAGTCACCTCATCATCCTTGGCATTATTCACATCCTTGGCTCCAGTGGTGTCATCACAGCTAGAAGACCCTTGCTCGATCTGAGGGCCTGTGAGAAAACATGAGACCAAGCTCACCGTGTTTCCTTCGCAATATCGAGTTGGTAGGTTGATGACCCTCTTCAACCTTCGAAGAGTCTGATCACGGCTAACCACCTCAGCTGCTCCTTCTGGACCAGCTCCGTTCCCAGGCAAAATCGGAACACTGCTCCCCTTGCTTCCTGAACAAGAAGCCATCGCATTGGAACTAGAAGCACCTAGAGCAATGCTCCCCCTGCTACCTAAACCAGAAGCCTCCTCTCTGGAACAAGAACTGCCTGGAACATCGCTCCCCTTGCTACCTAGACAAGAAGCACCTGGAGCAACACTCCCCCTGCCTCTTGAACCAGAAGCCTCCGTCTTCGAGCCAGAAGAACCTAGTGTATCGTTCCCCTACTTCCCGACCCAGACTCCTCTGCCCCAAAGCTAGAACAACCTGGAGCTCCTAGTGACACAGGCAACTCCATCTGAACCTTAGCAGCAGCCTCCTTCAGCCCACCGTCTAACCTGTTCTGCTCTATCTCCACACATGAGCTACCCTAATACGACGTCAGCTCATCGAAGACAACGACTCTAGACACGATAAACCTCTTTGTCATAGGATCCATACACCTCCATCTCCTTTTCTATTCAGCATACCCAACAAAGCCTAGCTCCGTCTTGAGAGCATCCGGAGCATGTATGTAGCAGGTAGAACCAAACACCCATAGGTGCTTCACACTGGGCTTCACCCCGAACATCAGCTCAAATGGAGTCTTGATGATGATCGGACTCAAAGGCATCTGATTGACGACATGAGCCATGGAGGCCATCCCTTCCTCCCAAAATGCTTAAGGAATGCCTTTGCACAGAAGCCAACACTTGCAGGTCTCCGTCAACAGATGGATCTTCTGATCTAAGAAAGTGTTAAGTTGTCAACCTAAATCACCTAGAGCCCCATGGGTACATCCACTTGAATAGGTGAGTTATGCATCTTTTTGCGCAATAAAAGTTAGCGATCTATGCACACAAAAATCTACCAAACATTCACAGACGACAAGATATTTATAGTCATTCCCCAACCTTGGGTACATCCACTTTCTACTCACCGATCTAGCAAAGCACTAGACTCGGCTACTCCACTATCTCGGATTGAAAATCAATCCTACGCCTCAGAACAAAGTTCCTACAACTCGATCCACAACACGGATCTACATTCGAAAGATGAAAACTTCCTATAACTCGGAGACAAAAGCTACTACACTCGTAGAGGAATCTCCTACAAGAATAAATTGATAAAATGAAATACAAATAGTAATATTTCTCAGATCTTGAAAATCTCGGCCAAGGTCTTCTTCCTTTGAACTTGCTGCTTTATAAGAAAACTTGAAGAAGAGGCTCGAAAAAATCTGGATCTGAAATTTCTTTGACTCACACGATCCGAGAGAAGATGAGGAGTTGAAGAACAATCTCGATCTGTAAGTCGACTTGATCTGAATCTTCTTTGAACGCAACCCTTAGGCAATTTGCACGATGATGGTCGGCGACGGCTTTCGTTTTTGGAAGGAGAAAACAGGATTCAGAATTCTTAAGAATAATCTTTTCCGCACTTATTAGGGTTAGTTGATTTGACAAGATCTTATATAATATCTCCCTAACGGTCATAATTAACATTAATGATGTCCACGTGGACCAATCACGTCACATCATTTGAAAATCCCATCTGATAAGGACTTAGCGAATTTTTCTAAAAACTTTACTAAAATACTCGAGTGGAATATGATCTACTCGAGTACAATGATGAGTGCTCGAGTGGTCAAGGTTAGACGACTCGAGAAGAATTCCTTGAGAAAAATTCAGAACACACTACTAGAAAAGTGAGTATTGGCTGCACTTATTTTGGCCAGGGACTAAAAATCATGGCTAATAGTTAAGTATTATCCACGGTTCATATTTTGTGGATAATAATTAAGTATCAGCCACGGATAACAAATTCGTGGCAAAACACTAAACCATTAGCCACGACCATGACGAAATTGTGGCTAAACAAATACTATTATATTGTTTTTTTAATGTTTTTTTAATCTTTTTTTATAATGTAAAACATTATATATTCTGATTGGAGGGGGAATGAGATCGGGAGCTGCTAGGGTTTGCCGTTTGGGTTTGTCGCTCGATTTCGCAGCACTCTGCTGCCGAATCTCCCCGTGCAAGAGTCGCCTGCCGCTCGGGTTCGTCAACACCCTCTCCTGGTCGATCGTGGACGACGACAGTGCTTCTCCGCCTGACGTGACTCCAGTGGAACATGTTCCCTTATTTCCGTCTAGTGTGACTCCACAATCTCTGGTGGATCCCGTGGTAGAGAGATTCTCCACATCGTCTTGAGTGACCTTGGGTAACGACATTCTCTACTTTGGTGTGACTTCCTCTCTTTCTTTACGAGCTCTTTTTGTTGTAATTGGTGGATGACGCCGGGTGTTTCCTTCGACGCATTGATCCTTTGGTATTTTTCAGAATTGCAAGAATTTTATTGCTCAGTTTATTTAGAGTTTCCTATGGATTGTTCATTACTATTGTGCTGCTTGTTATTGGGAGTAGATCTGTCTCCTTTCCAAATTGTTGTTTTAGTCCACTTCTTTTTTGTTTGTGTATGTGTATGTTTGTTTGTGTTTTTTTGATTATGTATTTGTGCATGTGTGTGTTTTTATTTTGTATGTGTGTATGTGTGTGTTTTTTATATTGTGTGTTTTTTGATTGTGTGTGTGTATGTGTGTGTGTATTTGTGTATGTGTGTGTGTGTGTGTGTTTTATTGTGTATGTGTGTATATGTGATTTGTTTTGTTTGTGTATGTGTGTGTGTGTTTTTTGATTGTTTATATGTACGTGTATGTTTGTGTGTTTTTTGTTTGTGTATGTGTACGTGTATGTGTGTGTTTTTTAATTGTGTATCTGTGTATGTGTGTGTTTGATTTTGTATGTGTGTATGTTTGTTTTTTTTGTGTATGTGTATGATTGTGTGTGTTTTTTGTTTGTATATTTATGTATGTGTGTGTTTTTATTTTGTATGTGTGTATGTGTGTGTTTTTTATTGCATGTCTTTTGATTGTGTATGTGTGTGTGTGTGTGTTTTTGGGTACATTGGAAATATGTATCTGATTTGAAGAAGCCTCACCCTACTCAATGATATACATCAAAGTGTATTTGATGTGTTTTGAGTTTATTGGTGCAGGTTAAGTAATTGCAGGGAAAGCAGAAAAGTTTTTAAGTCCATGTGTCGACACCCAGAAGAAAAGTGTCGACACTTAAGGAGGCTTGTGTCGACACCTAGAGAAGCCGTGTCGACACTTGGAGTAATTGTGTCGACACCAGGAAGGCAGAGTCGACACCAGAAGGATAGTGTCGACACATACAGGCAGTGTCGACACACAATGAAGAAATGTCTAAAGTATCAGTGTCGACACTCAGTGTCGACACCCAGAGGAACTTTGTCGTCATCAAAAGTGTCGACACTAGGATGCTGTGTCAACACTCAGCAAACATCAACAAAGTTCAAGTACAAGTATCGACACTAGGAGGCTGTGTCGACACTCAACAAACTTCAACAGAGTTTAAGTACAAGTGTCGACACAATGAAGGATGTGTCGACACTCAGCAAAAGTTTCAACACATGAAGAATGTGTCGACACAAAGGAGATGTGTCGACACTCAGCAAAAGTCTCAACACATGAAGAATGTGTCGACACAAAGGAGATGTGTCGACACTCAGCAAAAGATTCAACACAGAAGGCATGTGTCGACAAAAAGAAGATGTGTCGACACTTAACAAGTTTCAACACAAGAAGATGTGTCGACACAAAGGAGTTGTGTTAACACTTTGCAAAAATCAACTAAGTATTGAAGAAGAAGAAGGACTTGTGTCGACACACATGATCTGTGTCGACACATGTTGAAGAAGCAGTGTCGAGAAGCAGATTCTACAACACAAGGAGTTGTGTCAACACCATGAAGGCTAGTGTTGACACTTAGTCTATCAGTGTCGACACTTAAAGACTGACTGTCTCGACACTTTCAGACAGTTACAAAAAATTCAAGAAGTGACTGGATGACTTGACAGCTGCCATTTCAACTGGTCAACTGCTATTATCAGAGCTATCAGAAGTTCATTAGAAACCGGATCAGCCGGTCACCATAAAGAAAGCCTATATAAAGGCTTATTCCTTCAACAGAAAAAAGGGAATAGAGCAATCACTGAAGTGAGAAACAACAAACCAGAAGAAGACCTTCAAGTGAAGATCTAAGAAGTTGGAGAGAGAGCTCCTTCTAAGAAGACAGCTGTTGAACCATGCTGTGAAGAAAGTTTCAGATTGAGATCTGATTCTTAAGTCAGCAGTGATTGAAGATCATCTGCATAGAGTTTCAACTCTACTGTGTTCTAATTCAAGAAGCTTTGAAGAAAGCCAAGGGAGGTTGATCTCAGCAAAGTTCTTCCAAGAACTCATCAAGAAACCAGTCAACTCTTCTCTCTCATTCTGAGTTGTGGGTATATACTTTGTAATTTTAATTTCTTGTAGGATCCTAAGGGATCTGAGTTGTAAGCCTGAAATTATAAAGGCTGAGTGGTAGGGCCTGTGTGCCTGAGTGTAGGAGATTCATTTCTCTGAGTGTAGGCCTTGTTGAGGGCTGAGTGTAGGCCTTGTTGAAGGCTGAGTGTAGGTCTTTGTGAAGACTGAGTGGTAGGGCTGTGTGCCTGAGTTGTAGGAGTGGGATCACTCTGAGTTGTAGGAACATGTTTGGGGTTCTGAGCTATAAGATCTGAGGATCTGAGGAGTAGTGGAGAAGTTTGGCCGAATCTAGTACACTACTAGATAGGCGAAGGGGGAAAGTGGATGTACCCAGACCTTGGGGAACCACTATAAAAACTGTGTGTACTCTGTGTGTGACTGATTCTGTGTTTGCTGTTTAAAGTTCTGTGAATTCTGTGATTAATTATGCCTAAAAGTTTTAAAAGATTAAGGTCACTTATTCACCCCCCCTCTAGGTAATTAGTTACAATTTCTTTCATGTGGTATCAAAGCCAGGTTACTCAAAAAGGACATAACAGTCTGAGTAAAGTTCATGTAGGCAGAATCAACAATCAAGAAAATGGGTTCAACTGAGAATCACAAAGAGCTAGGATCCATGAAGTTACCAATCTGCAGAAAGGAGATCATTGACATTTGGAAAGAAAGGGTTAGACTTTTTATGGAAGCCTCAGACCCAAGAATTTATATTACTGTTAAAGAAGGGTCATATGTGCCAATGAAAGTATCAGTTCTGGATGCAAACCAGAGAACTCCAAAAGACTATTCAGAAATGACAAAGGATGAGATAATTCTGGCCACTATGGATAAGAGGGCCCAGAATATAATTGTAAGTGCAATTGATGATGCCACATTTCAGAATCTGATTCATTGCAAAACATCAAAAGAAATGTGGGACATACTGATAATCTATATGGAAGGATCTGAAGAGGTAAGATAAGACAGGAAGTCCTTGTTAAACCAAGAGTATGAAAGCTTCAGACAAGGCAGGTCTGATAGCATAACTGAATGCTACAAGAAATTCTATAGGATAGTCAATGAGTTGATGTCCTATGGAAGAGAGTTCAACAATTATGAATTGAATGATAAGTTCTTGAGATCCCTGACTAAGGACTGGGATACCAAGATTTGTGCCATAAGGGAAATGGCCAAATTAGCAGACATTTCTCCTCCAACATTGTTTGGAAAACTGTTATCATATGAGATACAGTTAATGGTAAGAAAGGAGGAAGAGAAGACTACCAGAGTTGAGCACAAAGAAAGAGCTGTGGCTTTCAAGACAGAAGCCACTAGGAAATATAAGAGTAAGTCTCCATCTCCACCTCCAAAAGTTGCTGAGACTGAGACAGATGAGTCAGAAAGCAAGAATTCTGAAAGCAGTGAGAGTGATGAAGATTTTGCAGCTTTCACTAGACATTTTCAGAAGTTTCTTAAGAAGAAACAGTGGAGGTCTAAGCCATCCACTTCACAGAAGTCATCAAAGAATGAAAGAAGAAAGTCCAGGCAAAGTAAAACTACATCCTCAAAGATAGTTTTCTATTGTTGTAACAGACAGGGACATGTTGTTGCTGGCTGTCTAGAGAAGAGGAAAGAGTCAATTGATAAGAAAAAGACTCAAATCAAGGGCAAAAATGAAAGGTCCTTTGTTGCTAAGAAGGACAAAAGTCTGTCTGATATGTCATATTCAGAATCAGATTCAGAAGCTGAAGCTTATATTGGACTGTTTGCTGAAGATGAGGAAGATGAGATCATACAATTAATGAACTCAATATATGAGTATGAGGACAATCAGTGCCAGGGACTGATGGTCTTATCAGAAGGAGATAAAATCCAGGATCAGCCTGGACCAAGTCAGGTACAAAATTGTTCTGTTAGTTCATTTTCTAGTACTGAGTCAGATTCAGATACATCAGCATCAAGTGATGTTAGTGGATCTGAATCTGAAGGAGATATTCGTCAGTTGATTGATGAATATAGAGTAGTGTTGCAAGCTTTGAAGAAAAGCAAATCCTTGGCCAAGAGTCAGGCTAAGGAGATTGACAGTCTTAAAGTTGCTGCAACAGATTTTGATAAGTTGCTTGATCAGAAATTAAATGAAATAGCCAGACTGAAGCACATTACTGTTATTTAGATGGGGACTATAACATTTAAAAATGATCAAATCAGAAATCTAGAGATTAGTCTTCAGAAAGAGAGAGATATAGTAGCAAGTTTTTCTAAACCAAAGTCTGTTCTACCTTTGATAGATAAGTTTGCACCTCACAAGGGTAAAACTGGATTGGGGTTTACAAAACTTGCTTGGACAGTCAAGTCCAAATCTAAGGGCAATGCTCAAGTACTCAACAAGAAGCCTGCTGTAGAGAAAACAGCCAAGGTTGTACCTAAACAAAGGTACAACGGATTTGAGTGCTGGTGTTGTGGCAAGGTAGACCACTTTGCCATAGATTGTTGGCACAATTCCAGTGCCAAGGTGAGTAGCAAACTGCCTGCTAGAAAAACTACAAGTAGTTTTGTCAAGAGTCAGACTAACTTGCACCAAGGACCCAAGAAGTTTTTGGGTTCTAAGGTTAAGTAATCTGTTTTGCAGGTGAGTCCAAGTGGCCATACCCCAATATGGTACTTGGACAGTGGATGTTCCAGGCACATGACTGGAACTAGGGGATTGCTGAAGGACTATATACCAATCAAGGATGGTCCTAAAGTTACCTTTGGTGGTTCTGAAAAAGGAATCATCAAAGGCTTTGGTAACATTTCTAGCAACTTTATTACAATTACTCAAGTGGCTTATGCTAAAGGTTTGAAACACAACCTCATTAGTATAAGTTAGCTGAGTGATTTAGGATATGACATCTCATTTGTCAAAGATGGTTGTCATATCAGGAGGTCAAATGATCAAAAGATCATTCTGACAGGTTATATGAAGAGAAATGTCTATTGTCTAGACATTATGTGTGAGAACAATGTTTCTCCCGTATGTCTTGCAGCTGATGAGAAAGTCTCTCATTGTGTCAAATGGCACAAGAGGCTAGCCCATCTTAACTATAAGACAATTGGTCAACTATATAGTAAAGAGTTAGTGAGGAATGATCCTCAGGTTAAGTGTATTAAGGTTGGGATATGCTCAGCTTGTCAAAAGGGCAAGCAGACTAGATCCACCTTTAATAGCATTGAGAACAAAGATGCTGTGAGGTGCTTATACCTCTTGCATATGGATCTCTTTGGTCCTATGCCAGTTCATAGCCTAGGTAGGAAGGTCTACATATTTGTGGTTGTAGATGACTACTCAAGGTTTTCCTGGGTGTTCTTCCTTAGAAAGAAATCTGAAACACCTAGTATCTTTTATAGTTTTGTCAAACAAATTCAGAATGAGTTAGACAGTACAGTGGTCAAAATAAGAAGTGACCATGGTACTGAATTCCAGTCTGATAGTATGACAAAGCTGTGTGAAGAGTTGGGATATTTCAGAAATTTTCCTCACCAAGAACACCTCAGCAAAATGGTATTGCTGAGAGGAAAAATAGAACCTTGATAGAGGCTGGTAGAACCCTGTTGAGTGACACATCTCTCCCAGAATATTTCTGGGCTGAGGTAGTTAATACTGCATGTCATGTGATCAATATGGCAACTATCACCAAGAGCCACAATAAGACCCCCTATGAGATTGTGAAGGGCAGAAAACCAAATCTATCCTATTTCAGGATCTTTGGTTGCAAATGCTATATACTTAACAATGGTAAGTCTTATTTAACCAAGTTTGCTGCCAAATCCCAAGAGGGGATCTTTGTTGGGTACAGCAACAACAGTAAGGCTTATATGGTCTACAACTTGATTACTCAAGTTGTAGAAGAGTCAGTTCATGTAGTTTTTGATGAAGCCAGACTTATTAACAATGAATTGTCTAGAAGTATTTGCAGCTCCATGGGTGTGACTGAGAAGATGGACAAGCTTACTATTGAAGAAGGTTCTACTGCAAGTCAGCAAGTGGATGATAGTGGCTGTTGTCCAGGGGGAGTACTAGATACACCTGATGCAGAAGAAGACCAAGGGGTGCAGCAAGTTGAAGAAGCTGAAGGAGTACAACCTGAAGACAGGCTGCCTCCAGCAAATAGGCATCTAAAAGATCATCCAGCCAATCAAATTATTGGTGATCTCAGACAAGGGGTACAAACAAGGAGCAAGAATCTAAGTTCAGTTCTCTACTCCAGCTTTCTATCCCAAGTAGAGCCAAAGAAATTTGAAGAAGCAATCCTAGACCCTCATTGGATTGAGGCTATGCAAGAGGAGCTGAACCAGTTCAAAAGATGCAATGTCTGGGAGCTAGTTCCTAAACCCAAGGACCACAACATTATAGGAACTAAGTGGATCTTTAGAAACAAGATGGATGAACATGGAGTTATTGTGAAGAACAAAGCTAGACTGGTTGCTAAGGGATATAGGTAGGAAGAAGGTATTGACTTTGATCAAACCTTTGCTCCAGTAGCCAGACTGGAGGCCATAAGGATGTTTCTTGCCTATGCAACCTATCAAGAGTTTAAATTATACCAAATGGATGTTAAGTCAGCTTTTCTGAATGGAAATCTGAAGGAAGAAGTCTATGTAGAATAACCATCAGGTTTTGTTGATTCTATCAAACCTAATTATGTTTATAGACTTAGGAAGGCTTTGTATGGGTTAAAACAAGCCCCTAGGGCTTGGTATGAAACCCTGTCTAGTTTCCTCATTGAGAACAAATTCTCAAGGGGGAAAATGGACAAGACTCTATTCCTTAGGGAATCCAGAGGCAAGATTATCTTAGTCCAAATATATGTAGATGACATTATATTTGAGTCTACAGAAAGTGGTCTTTGCAGAAAGTTTGCAAAACTTATGCAAGGACAATTTGAAATGAGCAGTATGGGGGAACTTAAGTTCTTCTTGGGTCTCCAAGTTAGACAGACTGAGGATGGTTTATCCATATGCCAGTATAAGTTCACCCTAGAGTTGATAAGGAAGTATGGTATGGAATCATCCAGTACCATGAAAACTCCTATGGGGTCAAGCATGTCTCTAAGCAAAGATGATGCAGGGAAACCTGTAGATGAGACTTTGTATAGAGGGATAGTTGGCTCCCTACTATATTTGACTGGAAGTAGACCAGATATCATGTATGCTACATGTGTCTGTGCAAGGTACCAAGCTTGCCCTAAAGAATCTCATTTGACAACAGTCAAAAGAATTTTGAGATATCTTAAGGGAACTCCTTATCTAGGCCTTTGGTACCCTAGGAATGGAGATTTTAAACTGACAGGTTATTCAGATGCAGATTTTGCAGGCTGCAAGGAAGATATGAAAAGTACAACTGGAATCTGTCAATTCCTAGGTGGAAGGCTGATATCATGGAGTAGCAAGAAACAAACATGTGTGGCTATCTCCACAGCAGAATCAGAGTATGTTGATGCAGGAAGTTGCTGTGCTCAACTTCTATGGATTCAACATCAGCTAGAAGACTATGGTATTCAAGTAAGTAGAATACCTTTATTTTGTGATTCTACAAGTGCTATTTCTATTGCAAATAATCCTGTCTCCCATAGTAGGACTAAGCACATAGAAATAAAATACCATTTTCTAAGAGAACATGTGGAAAAAGGAGATATTTCACTAGAGTATATTAATACAGATAATCAGCTAGCTGACATGTATACTAAGCCTTTAGATGAAACCAAATTCAATAAATTTAAAATTGAATTAGGGATGATAAAATTAGAATAGTTTACAAAAATTGGCTAAGTAAAAAGGTGTCGACACACAGAGTTGTCTGTGTCGACACATAAAAGTGGTGTCGACATTTCAGAGAAATGGTGTCGACACATCTAGAAAGTTGGTGTCGACACTTCAAAGAATTTGTGTCGACACATGCAGTGTAGGTGTCGACACATCCAAGGTGGTGTTGACACTTAAGATTTACACAGAATTAGTCTGGTAGAGTCTCGACTAAGTGTCGAGCTAAGTAGTGTCGACACATAAACAGGTGTCGACACATATATTCTGTCGACTATACTTGTGTCGACACATAGTTGTCGCGACATTATAAGTAAGTGTCGACACTTTTCAACAGTGTCGACACAATTTAAGTATCTTGACGCGCCCTTTCATCTTCGATTCTAGAAAGTTATAAATAGGTTTTCGCCTTTGTTTGTCGACACGCTCACCAAAGTTTTGAGACCAAACTTGTGTGTCGACATCTCTCTTCTCTAAATTCAAATTTCTTCAAACCCTAATGGCGCCCAAGATAGAAGAGAATGTTAATGAGGGATATGAACTCGTGCGATACGCATTTGATGACGCAGAACACGAGATCAAAGGCGTGGTAAACCTAATTGCTGAAACTGGACTGGAATATCTTATTTCAGAACCCATCAAGATCTGGAAGAAGGAGGTACTAGAATTTCTGAGTGCAACTTCACTTGACGACTCTGGACTCAAGATTAAGTCTAGAGTTCATGGAACCAAAGTCAAGGTCTCATCAAAAAGTCTAAGAAAGGTACTTCAACTACCAAGAAATAAGGAAGAAGAAGATGTTTCTACTTCTAAGACTAGAGAAGCATTGACATGGTGTGGTTTGGACTCAAAACTAAAGATAGGATCTGTGTTCAATAGAAAGGGAATGAATATGCAAGGCAAGTTTCTATCTGAAATTGTGGGCAAGGTCATACTGAGCAAGCCTGGTGGGCATGACATAATTTCAGCTCACATGTTCAGTCTAATGACAAGGATAATCTTCCATCGTAATACTGATTGGTCTGCAGTATTGTTTGATAAGATTAAAGAGAGCCTGAAGAAACCCAATATGGGTAGAATTCTAAGTCTTTACCTATCTGGGAGCATACCAGAAGTGATGAACCAAGCTGCTGGTTCAAAGATAAACCACATGAGGAGAATGAATTTGAGAATCTTCTCTAGGTGGGATAGAGTATTGACCAAGGAGCTGCCAACTCCAGAAAAGGACACATCTCAGAGGAAGAAGAAGAAAGCCATAGTGGCTCCTGAATCATCAAGTAGCTCAGAAGAACATGTAGAATTTAGTTCTGATGAAGAGGGAAGGAATGCTGGTCAGTCTCCAGCAAGGCATGAGGATGCACAGAGGCAGGGGGAGCTACCACCAGCAAGCCTAATTCACCTGGATCCAATCCATGGGGAGCCTCTACTTGTGGAAGAGCCAACTCCACTAGAGAGTGAACAGGATACTCAAACCATACTAGAGGTAATAACTGACATTAATCAATTAGATTTCCCTATTGAGAATGAAGTTATGACTGACACATTATCTGATGTTAATCAGCAACCTCAGATTCTTAGTCAACCTCAGGATGTTGTCATGGAGGACACATCTGTAGCTGATAAAGAAGTATTAGATGCTCCTGAGCAAAGAAATTCACCAAGTCAACCTCAACAAGAGTTTACACTGGAAGAGCTGTTCCCTGATCTTCTACAAACAGATTTTGAGAAAGAGAGAGCTGCTGCTGAGGGGGAGGAGATCAATATTGAGGGGGAGCATGTGGAGATTATAGAAGAAATTGCAAGCAAAGAGACTGAAAAACAAAAGGATGCTGAAGAACCACAAAGGACTGAGAAGGAGTTACCTCCTAGTCCTAAAGACAAAGTAGACATAGCTAGCACTTCTGCTTCAGAGGATGAGGAGACTGCTAGAGCTAAGAAGAGGAAGTTCCAGGTCTTCAAGAGAAGAAGCCAGAACTATAAGAAAGCCCTACAAACAGTTGCTCCACAACCTGCCCCATCTACTGACTATAGTTCATTGATGGTGGCTTTACAAATCAAGCTAGATGAGCAAAGGCAAGCTATAGAAAAATATGTGGATGAAGGGAATAAATCCCTATAATTTGATCTGGCCCAAGACATTAAGTCAATCAGATTTGAAGTGAATCTGAACAAGAAAGAAATGACTGACTGCTTCCATAAAGGAGGCAATGCAGTAGTCTATCTGGCCACACATCAAGAGAAACTAAAGACAAAACTTGATGAGCTAGAAGTGAAGCAAGGCTATATCCTGGAGAACCAGATAAGAATGAATGATAATTTGACAGCTTCACATAATGCTATTATAACTGAAATGAAGAATATAGCTACTGGTCAGACTACAGCAAGTGCTACTGCCAAAGAAGAATTTGACAAACAATTGCAGGAGAGCCTAACTGCTGTTAAAACTGCTATTGAAGACTCTCAAAAGGTTATCACTGAAAAGCTCCAAAGGTTGAAACCCTTCTATAAAGATGGAGTAAACTATCTGAATGCACAGATAAGGTTTCAGAAAGATGATCTGAGGGATCACATTGAGAGAGAAGTCATAAAGGGGGAGAGGGTATTAGTCAAGGCAGGCTCTGATCATGCCAAGTGGATTTCAAATTCCATCAGAGCCACCCTTAGATATCCACCATTATGTGATGATGACAATGTTACAGAGTCTGGAATTAATCCTGCATACCTTGGAGGAGAGCAAGCTGAAGTAGCTCAGGTGATATACCCTCCACCAGACTTTGACATGATCCATCAAGAGATACATTCAATGTATAGTCCTCCTGAGGGAAATCAGAATGTCATCATAAAGAAAGTAGTTCAGCCTGTGCCAGAGGCAATACTGAAAGAACAAGAGGCTTTGTTAAAGGAACAAGAAGCTCAGTTGTCTAAGAAAAGATTCAGAGAGCAAGCTGAGTTAAGACCTGATTTTGAACAATGGAGTCCCACTTCCATGAATATCATCTTGACTGCATGGAAGGCTGCTAAAGATAATATTCTAGATAGAGGCAAATGGTACTCTGAACAAGAGTGGAGGAAACATGAGAACAGGCAAGAGGCTATTGTTCAATATAGAAGAAAGGCTAAGATGGGAAAGCTACCTCCTACTGCATAGGAGCCTAGCAAGTACTTCCCAAAGCCTTATCATTATTTTAAAAGGCAGAAGATCAAGGCTGAAGAGCAGAAAAAGATAGATCTTAAAGGAAAGAAGCCTGCTGATGACAAAGATGCTCAAGTTCAACCAAAGATTCAATCTGGGAAGGGCATAGTTATCAAGGAGCCTGAGCTGCCTTAGGATAGAAATTTTTCTTAAGTTTATTATGTGTAATCAGTTGTATTCAACTTTCTGTAAACTTTTGAATAATGAAAATGTTGAAGTTGTTAGAACAATGTGATATGTGTTAAATCTATTACATTACTGTTCTGAGATATTTGTGTATACATGTTTTGTTTATACATGTTTATGTACTTACCCTGTCATTTAATATTGTTTTACATCATACTGTGAATTTGTTATGTATGGTGTATATCATTGACTAAGGGTTATGACTTCCCCAAATAGCGGGAGATTGTTGGGTATATTGGAAATATGTACCTGATTTGAAGAAGCCTCACCCTACTCAATGATATACATCAAGGTGTATTTGATGTGTTTTGAGTTTATTGGTGCAGGTTAAGTAATTGCAGGGAAAGCAGAAAAGTTTCTAAGTCCATGTGTCGACACCCAGAAGAAAAGTGTCGACACTTAAGGAGGCTTGTGTCGACACCTAGAGAAGTTGTGTCGACACTTGGAGTAATTGTGTCGACACTAGGAAGGCAGAGTCGACACCAGAAGGATAGTGTCGACACATATAGGCAGTGTCGACACACAATGAAGAAATGTCTAAAGTATCAGTATCGACACTTAGAAGCAGTGTCGACACCCAGAGGAACTTTGTCGACATCAAAAGTGTCGACACTAGGATGTTGTTTCGACACTCAGCAAACATCAACAAAGTTCAAGTACAAGTGTCGACACTAGGAGGCTGTGTCGACACTCAACAAACTTCAACAGAGTTTAAGTACAAGTGTCGACACAATGAAGGATGTGTCGACACTCAGCAAAAGTTTCAACACATGAAGAATGTGTCGACACAAAGGAGATGTGTCGACACTCAGTAAAAGTCTCAACACATGAAGAATGTGTCGACACAAAGGAGATGTGTCGACACTCAGCAAAAGGTTCAACACAGAAGGCATGTGTCGATAAAAAGAAGATGTGTCGACACTTAACAAGTTTCAACACAAGAAGATGTGTCGACACAAAGGAGTTGTGTCGACACTTTGCAGAAATCAACTAAGTATTGAAGAAGAAGGACTTGTGTCGATACACATGATCTGTGTCGACACATGTTGAATAAGCAGTGTCGAGAAGCAGATTCTACAACACAAGGAGTTGTGTCAACACCATGAAGGCTAGTGTCGACACTTAGTCTACTTGTGTCGACACTTAGTCTATCAGTGTCGACACTTAAAGACTGACTGTCTCGACACTTTCAGACAGTTACAGAAAATTCAAGAAGTGACTGGATGACTTGACAGCTACCATTTCAACCGGTCAACTGCTACTGTCAGAGCTGTCAGAAGTTCGTTAGAAACCGGATCAGCCGGTTACCATGAAGAAAGTCTATATAAAGGCTTATTCCTTCAACAGAAAAAAAGGGAATAGAGAAATCACTGAAGTGAGAAACAACAAACCAGAAGAAGACTTTCAAGTGAAGATCTAAGAAGTTGGAGAGAGAGAGCTCCTTCTAAGAAGACAGCTGTTGAACCAGGCTGTGAAGAAAGTTTCAGATTGAGATCTGATTCTTAAGTCAGCAGTGATTGAAGATCATCTGCATAGAGTTTCAACCCTTCTGTGTTCTAATTCAAGAAGCTTTGAAGAAAGCCAAGGGAGGTTGATCTTAGCAAAGTTCTTCCAAGAACTCATCAAGAAACCAGTCAACTCTTCTCTCTCATTCTGAGTTGTGGGTATATACTTTGTAATTTTAAATTCTTGTAGGATCCTAAGGGATCTGAGTTGTAAGCCTGAAATTATAAAGGCTGAGTGGTAGGACCTGTGTGCCTGAGTGTAGGAGATTCATTTCTCTGAGTGTAGGCCTTGTTGAGGGCTGAGTGTAGGCCTTGTTGAAGGCTGAGTGTAGGTCTTTGTGAAGACTGAGTGGTAGGGCTGTGTGCCTGAGTTATAGGAGTGGGATCACTCTGAGTTGTAGGAACATGTTTGGGGTTCTGAGCTGTAAGATCTGAGGATCTGAGGAGTAGTGGAGAAGTTTGGCCGAATCAAGTACACTACTAGATAGGCGAAGGGGGAAAGTGGATGTACCCAGACCTTGGGGAACCACTATAAAAACTGTGTGTACTCTGTGTGTGACTGATTCTGTGTTTGCTATTTAAAGTTCTGTGAATTCTGTGATTAATTCTGCCTAAAAGTTTAAAAAGATTAAGATCACCTATTCACCCCCCCCCCCTCTAGGTGATTAGTTACAATTTCTTTCATGTGTGTATTTGTGTGTATATGTGTGTGTGTTTTATTGTGCATGCGTGTATATGTGATTTTTTTGTTTGTGTATGTGTGTGTGTTTTTTGATTGTGTATGTGTGTGTGTGTATTTTGATTGTGTATGTGTGTTATTGAGGTGTATGTGTGTGTGTTATTGATTGTGTATGTGTGTGTGTTATTGATTGTGTGTGTGTGTGAGTGTGGGTGTGTGTGTGTGATTGTTTATATGTGTATGTGTGTTTATGTTTGTTTGTGTGTGTGTTTTTTGATTGTTTTTTTGTGTGTGTGTTTTTTGATTTTGTATGTGTGTGTGTGTGTGTGTGTTTGTTTGGTTATGTATGTGTACGTGTGTGTGTGTGTTTTTTATTGTGTATGTGTGTGTTTTTGATTTTGTATGTGTGTGTTTGTTTTTATTTGTCAAAGATTATTTAAACTCGAACTAATATATTTTCATTGTCCGACCTCTATTTGTATAACCCTAATTTTTTTAAAATTTATGTAGATTTCTCTGGCATTAAATATGTATAAAAGTTGGATTGATTTGAAAAATAGAGCTTCATCTAAATACATCCATGGTATTGACAAGTTTCTAGATTATGCATATCAAAATAAACCATATAGTTTTGAGACTCAGATTTATTGCCCTTGCAAAAAATGTTGCAATACTTATTTGATGGAGAGGGTCATTGCTCATGAACATATAATTATAAATGGATTTTTATCCAAGTACAAGATATGGACCCTTCACGGGGAATCATATTCTTCTATATCTTGCAGTGGGAATGAACAATGTTCTGATTTTAGAGATGATATGATGGAGATGATACATGAAGCAATTGGAATTCCACCTATTGGTGCTAGTTTGTATGAGAATCCACCATCATTAAGCAGTCCAAGAATAGATGGTCCTAGCGAAGAAGATGCCAAATTTATAAAACTTGTTGAATACGCAGAGTGTCCATTGTACCCTAATTGTGTCAAGTATACATCATTGTCTTTCATAGTTAGATTACTGCAAGGTAAAGTCATGCATGGATGGACAAATATCTCGTTCACATGGCTATTGGAGTGCCTTATTGATGCTTTTCCGGACATAAAAATACCCAAGTCTTATTATGAATCTCAAAAGATTACAAAAGATTTGGGATTTTCTTACGAGACTTGGGATGTATGCCCCAATAATTGCATGATTATTAAAGGAAATGATATTACACTTGAAAATTATGAGATTTGCGGCGAGTCACGATACAAACAACTAAATAACAATGAAAATAACATGCAAAATACAATTTCAAAAATTCCAGCAAAACAAGTAAGATATTTTCCTTTGACACCGAGATTGAAAAGGTTATTCATGTCATCAAAAACTGTAAGTTATATGCGATGACATGCAGAGGAACGTACTAAAGATTATACTATGAGGCACCTAGCTGACTCTCTAACTTGGAAAAAGTTTGATAAAGATTATCCTCAATTTGCTGCAGAGTGTCACAATTTTAGACTTGGTTTGACCTCTGATGGGTTTAATCCATATAGAACCATGTCCATTGCTCATAGCACGTGGCCAGTTGTTTAAATTCCTTATAATTTGCCGCCATGGATGTGCATGACACAATCTTTTCTCTTTCTTATTGTACTAATTGATGGACCGAAGGGGCCTAGTAATAAAAATGATGTTACCTTCAACCATTGATTGAAGAGTTAAAAGAATTATGGAATGATGGTGTGGCTGTAACGCCCCCGGTTTTTCGTTGATTTTATTAGAATGGGCATCATCACATTTATGACGTCGTGGCGTTACTTTTAACGTCGAGTTGACGGCGCAATGCCGTTAAGGCATTTTCGTGTCCGTGTGGTCGAGTCGGCGGAATTCTTGTTGTAATTGGAAAATTTTGTATTTGAAATTTAAGTTAAGTAATTTTGGACTTGCTCGTCAAGTTTCGTCACAATCCGAGCATTTTTGGAGTCTCGGCGCGCGATTGAAGTTTTGGATTGTTTATATTAGCCGTATACTTTACAAATTAATATCTCGGGAATCGATCGTCAGATTTTGGTTTTGACTTCGTCGTTGTGTTCGTAGCGTCAGTGTTCGTCTACGGTGCGAGTTTCGTTCAATTCGACGAGCGTTTGGGCCTCCGTTTTGAACTTGTGTTTTCTTATCCAAAAATATATAAATAGGATTATTTTAATATTATTGTACTATTCAACAATGTATTTTACTATTCATTCATATAGTTTGATCAAAAGGGTATATTCGCAAAAGAATTTTTTTTCCTGCAATTATACTCGAGTGATTTCTATATGTACTCGAGTAGGTCAATTATGCTACTCGTGTAGGTCTTTCTGCAACTCGAGTAGGTTAATTCTACTACTCGAGTAGGTCAATTCTGCTACTCGAGTAGGTCAATCCTGCTACTCGTGTAGGTCATTCTGTTACTCGAGTAGGTCATTATGTTACTCGAGTAAGTCGATTCTGTTACTCGAGTAGGTCATTCTGCTACTCGAGTAGGTCATTCTGTTACTCGAGTAGGTCATTCTGCTACTCGAGTAGGTCATTCTGTTACTTGAGTAGATCATTTTGCTACTCGAGTAGATCATTCTGTTACTCAAGTATGTCATTCTGCTACTCGAGTACGTCAATTCTGTTACTCGAGTAGGTCATTTTGCTACTCGAGTAGGTCGATTCTATTACTGGAGTAGGTCATTCTTCTACTCGACTAGGTCATTCTGTTACTCGAGTAGGTCATTCTGTGACTCGAGTAGGTCGATTCTGTTACTCGAGTTGTTCTGTTCAGTCGGCGTTCGGACGCAATGTTTAGGGTCAAAATGATGTCGTATGGAAAAATGGTCAACATGAAATTTGTTCGTCTCGACGAGATATACAACTTTCATGGTGGACACTTTTCGATTCGAAGAAATCTTCAACCTCTATTTTCGATTTTCCCAAAACTGCTCATAGATAACCCGTTCGACTGATCTACTCGAGTTCTATGCCTTCTATCTCAAGTAGACCTGATCTACTCGAGTTCTATGCCTTTTATTTCGAGTCCCTATGACTATCTCGAGTTCCCCAAGCCTCCAACTCGAGTCAACATCTCGAGTAAGCCCCTCCAACTCGAGTAAACCCCTCCATCTCGAGTAAACCAATTTCCTCTCGAGTAGTCTAAGAAGCCTGAGTTCGGGCACCGTTTTGAGGGTCAAAACGATGTCGTATGAAAAAATGGTCAACATGAAATTTGTTCGTCTCGAGAGATCTACAACTTTCATGTTGGACACTTTTCGATTTGGAGTCATCCTAGACCTCCATTTTGGGTTCCCGCGAAACCGCTTGAAGTAACCCATTTTTGACAAAACTTTTTATAAACACACACACACACACACACACACACACACACACACACACACACACACACACATATATATATATATATATATATATATATGTATATATATATGATATATATATATATGATATATATATTCTTAGACTTAGGTTTCAGAACCGAACTTCATCTTCTCCGATATTTTTCTCCCGAACCAGAGCAGCGAGTGAGAGTTTCTATTTCGTGAACCTTCCGGTGGCCGCCGACGGTGCTCCGGTGCTCAAAATCTTCAACCGAACATAGATCTGGAAAGCTCTCACCGAGAGCTACGCCATCGTGGTAATATCTTACCCGTTTCTTGAGATTTCTCGTTAGGGTTTTTCGGCCCTAACCTCTATTTCGGTCATTTTTGTTTAGATTTCAACTCCTCCCGCATCCTTTTGCCCCGATCTATGACGTGGAGTGATTCGGAAAATGTTTTCGGTAAAACCAAGGCAAGCGGTGGTTTCCTCTCGTTTCTCCTTGTCCAATTTGATGGTAACGGCTATGTTTTCATGTTCCTTAAATTTTTCTACACTTGTTCTTCCAAATTATTGTAATGATTAACCTTCTCAATGATCACATGATGTTGTAACGTGTTGTCATGGTGAACTCAATTTTGTCCAGATATGTTTGATCATTCTTGAAGTGTCTTATTGATGGTTTTAAATGCCTTAGATTTCGTTATTGAATGATTAGAGTTATCTAGGATTGTAAATCGTTCGTAAGGGTTGATCAGCCGTGTCTTTAAACTACAAGTGTCAAGTAGAATCTGACGAGCCAAATCTCGAGATATGTGGTTTTTCTTGGTGGTTTTCTTGATTGCGGGAGTTAGTGGATGATTCCACCTCCGCAGTGTTTGTTTCCTTCATTAGTGCCATATGGAAGTCTACCTAGTTTTTGGGTGTCTGCGGTGTATGATGGAGAGTATGAGACTCCCTCGCTGTTAGACGGATTTTATATTCGTGTGGGTGTGCCCAAGAGTGACCACCTCGCCCGTGTTTTTGGGTGGTGTGTCCACGAGTGACCACCTCACCCGTGTTTTTCGGTAGAGTCAACCATAGGTGCCTAATAAATGTTTTGTATTTCTTCCTTATGAATTATTCTTGTAGTCACCTTATGGCCTCGTGTGTCTGGTTTACTCTTGTTGAACGTGACGAATCACGTAAGAGTTCTTTTTCCTGTTGATGCCCCATTTTCATTTTGTACTCTACTTCAATGCTTTTGGTCTTGGGTTGGTACCCCTTTTGACCTTTGTTTATTTTGGCTTATTAATTTTCTGTCACCATTTATACCTTCTTGCTGAGGTGTTCTGTCTTTGGAATGCCTCAGGTTCAGAGCAGTAGCAGATAGCAGAGGTAGTTTTGGAGTTTCTGGGAGGTAGTGTTGGCCGTGGTTGTTACCTCGTCTCAGCGAGGTAGATTGTTGTTTAATTAGTTACTGGTTCAGACTTACTTTTCTGTAAGTGGGTTCATGTCAGTTATTGGCGCCCATAGAATTGTTATTTGTTTGATACTTGCTAGATGCTTATTTCTCTATATGTGGATGTGGATTACTTGCTCTCTGGGAGGATTTATGCTAGGAATGCATGTTAGGTATTTTTTTTTAAAAAATCTATTACTACGACTTTATGCACTGCATAATTCAAAAACTCTAACTTGTTGTGTTTAGCGACTGTAAAAGCTATCCTTACTACTATTATAAATTTAGAGTCTTGCATAGCATGAGTCGTCCTTTGGGGGACGTTTATACTCATGTAGGATGTTGGAGTCAATCTGAATAAGTATTTTTCCGCAACGTATAATTATATTTTGATTCGTGGACTAGATAAGCCACTAAGTCGAGGGATACGGCAAACTACTGCACTTAAACTGATTTTTTCCCTTAAAATAACTTAAAGAATCTTTCTTCATGATTAAGTAGATGTCTGCCTAAGCGTCCGCAGTTATCCCCTGCTGACGTGGCATCATGACGCGCATTTTCCCTTACTAGGATAAGTTATTATATGCGGTGAAAATGCGGGTTGTGATAGTTGGTATCAGAGGGAGGTTGCTTGACAATTGGTCGGGAAACCTTCCCTTATTAGTGTTAGTTGTTTAGTGACATTTCATACACACACTGATGTGTCATCAGTACGTCTTAGCCGAAGCATAGTCACTAAACTCATAGCATGATAATAAGTATATGGGGCATATTATATAGTATGAGATGCATAATATGTGTTTTTATATGGATCCACCATAGGAGGCAACATGTGACGGTTATGTAGTTTGAGATGCATAACCACCATCACATGAGTGCCCATTAGCACGTTTTCTTTTCTTGTTGCATGTGATGTTATGTAGTATGGGATGCATAGAATTTCATGTGTACGCCGCTCATGCATGCATTAAGGACTTTTTAGAATACATAAAACTGCATACATTGCATATCATCGCATAAGCACGCGTGCTAAGTTAAGGTTTACACGATGGCACATGTACACACATGATTTTAAATAAGAATGAAGAACCCATGCATTCATGTCATAGGCACAAGAGTCAATAGGATCAGAGGATATTACCCTAAGTAGGACATAGCATCATTATAAAATCCCTGAGCAAGTTGCAGTGTAAGCAAGTGTCTTTTATGTATGGTCTGAACTAGTCGTGTTGCCTTATTGTAAGCTAGGATTTTGATGAGTTGTCTGTTTGCTTTTTAGAAATGCCGCCAAAGCGTCCTGCGACGAGGTCGACTCCCCAGTCGGAGGGTGAGTCATCGGGTGCGCAAAGTGAGGCGATTATCGAGGGTCTGCATCAGAGTAATGAGGCTCTATCGAAAGAATTGGTTGCGATGCAATCGCAAATTGATTCTATGTTGTCTGCCGCTCCCGCGCAGCAACCTTTAGTATAAGAGTCTGCCTTAGGCCAAGCCGTGCCTGATACCCCCGCTCCTCTGGTGCCCCCGATGGCGATACCACCAGAAATGAATTTCATATCGCACTTCCAATGATTGGGACCACCCACCTACGACGGGAGTGCCAACTTTATGGTTTTAGATGATTGGATCATCTCCATCGAGGAGATGTTTTCATATTCCGGAATTCTAGAAGCTCAAAAGGTGATGATTGCAGCCTATCAGTTAAAAGGCCTGGCAAAGAGTTGGTGGATTCGTGAAAGAGAGAGTCTGAAGGAAGGTTGTTCTTGGGAGTCTTTTAAGAAGATGCTGTTGAAGAAGTTTCTACCCTCAGTCGAGCAGGACCGCCTGATGAATAACTTCCTGCATCTGAAGTAGAGACAACTCACCGTGAGCGAGTACGAGATTGAGTTTAGCAAGTTGATCAGTTGAGCAGATTTGCCCCCGATTTGGTAGCTTCGGAGGAGGGTAGAGTAAAGCGATTCCTTGGAGGACTAAGAAGCGATGTCCAGCAGTTGGCATGCGCCTATAGAGTAGAGAACTTTGCCGAGGCAGTGGAAGCTGTACTGAAAGTTGAGGCGATTGAAAATGCCAAGAACCGCGGTGCTGCGGCGAGGAAAGAGAAAGGAAAGTCATTGAGGATGGTAGCTCTAGGGCATCTGGACCTTCTCAAAAAAAGAAAAGTAAGGAAGTGTGTAGCTTCTGTGGTCGTCCTGGCCACCCTTATGAGAGGTGTTTCAAGAGGACTTCCACCCTGAAGCAGCAGCAAGTGCACGCCATCCAAGATGCACCCAAGGGAGAGCTAGTGTGCTCGTTCTGTGTAAGGAAGGGTCATGATGTGAGTCGTTGCTGGATGAAAGAAAGGATTTGCTTCCAGTGCGGGCAGAAGGGACACCAGAAGTCTTCGTGCCCCCAGGCTCAGCCCCCACTGCAGCCTGCCCCACTTCGAGCTCTGCCTCTGCCACCGAACCTGGATAAAGGAAAATAAAGTTGAACGTGATAACCAGCGAGGAAGCCCAAACCTCTACGCAAGTGTTATTAGGTTAGCCTCAATTTAAAATATCCTTATTATTTATCGTTGTTGCCATAGTTATCGTTCGTTTAGTTATATATATTACGGTTTTAGGGGAGTTTAAGGTGCGGAATAGGTGGGCGCGCGTTCTTTTCAATTAGGGTGCCACCCATTCCTTCGTGGCCCGGAGGTTTGTTGATAAACATCACCTGGATGTGGATCAATTAGGAGACTACTTCAACGTCAAGCTTCCCTCCGGTGATTCAGTGATATCTAATCAAGGAGTTCTGAGATGCCCTATTTATCTTGGCAATTTTCTTGGCTTGGCGGATCTGATGATTTTAGACCTGGCTGATTTTGTTGTGGTTTTGGGAATGGATTGGCTGTCCAAGTATGATGCGGTCATCCAGTCCAAGGCTAAGTGACTAGATTTCAGGATGGACGACAGACAACCTATGAGCGTCCATGGATTTCAGGACAGTATTTCCCCTATCATTTCTGCGGTACGTGCTTGTCGTGCTATAGAGTCTGGTTGCGTGGCGTTTTTTGGTTTCTATTTCTGCTTTGGAAACAGCTTTTGTTACACCACGTCTTGAGGATGTCTCGGTGGTGCGAGAATTTCCAGATATCTTTCCTGATAGTCTTCCAAGACTTCCTCCTGAAAGGGAGATAGAGTTTGTGATAGACCTCGAGTCAGGTACTCGTCCTATTGCCAAAGCACCGTACTGTATGGCTCCGCATGAGTTGGATGGGTTTCATACTCAGCTCGATGAGTTGCTGAGGTGTGGTTTTATTAGACCAAGTTCTTCTCCGTGGGGTGCTCCGATTTTATTTGTAAAGAAGAAGGATGGATCGATGAGGCTTTGTATCGATTACAGAGAATTGAACAAGGTCACCATTAAGAATAGATATCCCCTGCCAAGGATTGATGATCTGTTCGATCAGTTGCGTGGTAGCTCGGTATTTTCAAAGATCGATCTTTGCTCAGGCTACCACCAGTTGAGAATTCGTGAGGCAGATATTCCCCGAACCGCTTTCCATTCGCGGCATGGACATTATGAGTTTTTGGTGATGTCTTTTGGTTTAACCAATGCACCCTCCAATTTCATGGATTTGATGAATAAGGTGTTTAAGGATTTCTTGGACCGATTTGTTATTGTGTTCATAGTTGATGTCTTGGTGTATTCCCACAATGCTGAGGAGCATACTCATCATTTGCATTTGGTTTTGTCGACCCTGAGGGAGCATAAGTTATATGCGAAGTTGAGCAAGTGTGAGTTCTGGCTACCTCAGGTGTCCTTTCTGGGTCATGTTGTAAGCAAGGATGGTATTTCTGTAGATCTGACCAAGATTTCTGCTGTGATGGAATTGGAGAGGCCTTCTACACCTAAGGAGATTAGGAGCTTCTTAGGCCTAACTGGCTATTATAGAAGATTCGTGGAAGGGTTTTCGGTGTTGTCTGCTCCTCTAACTAGACTTACTCAGAAGAATACTGCATTCATTTGGAGTGATAAGTGTGAAGAGGCTTTCCAAGAGTTGAAGAAGAGACTGTGTACTGCCCCAATTTTAACCTTACCTATTGAAGGAGTTGAGTATGCTGTGTATGTTGATGCATCACACATCGGACTTGGATGTATTTTAATGCAAAATGGTAAGGTGATCACGTATGGATCGAGGCAACTAAAGATTCACGAGAAAAACTATCCTACACATGATTTAGAGTTTGCTGCCGTAATTTATGCGCTGAAGGTGTGGCGACACTTATTGTATGTTGCGTTGTGCAAGATCTATACGGACCATAAGAGTTTGAAGTATGTCTTCACTCAGAAGGAACTAAATCTGCGCCAGCGTCGGTGGTTAGAATATGTGGCGGATTATAAAGTGGAAATTCTTTATCATCCAGTAAAGGCTAATGTAGTAGCCGACGCTTTGAGTAGAAAGACCACTAAAAGTTTTAATATGTCGGTACAGTCCTTGGTAGAAGAATTCTTGTTGATGGATATTGAGGTTGGGAGTCGAACTGTGCCGACTAGTTTGGAAGCAGAAGAACCCTCTTGGATTTCCCTTACTCGAGCACATCAGAATGATGATCCTGATTTGTTGCACCTCTAGAATAGAACTATAAAGGGAGAGCTACCAGATTTATCCTTGGATGAGTTGGATACCTTGAGGTATCGGGGTAGATTTTGCGTCCCTGCCTTTGGCGATATTCGAGCTAAGATCTGTGCTGAAGCTCATGATTCCAGTGTAGCCTACCACCCTGGTTCCACTAAGATGTATAAGGATCTAAAGCAAATTGTTTGGTGGTCGGGGATGAAGAGTGATATCGCGAAGTTTGTATCGGAATGTTATACGTGTTAGCGTGTGAAGGCTGATTATAAAAGGCCTGGTGGTAAATTAACACCGCTTGATATTCCAAGTTGGAAATGGGAGAGTATTTCAATGGATTTCATCACCGGTCTACCAAAATCTCCCTGTGGGCACGACTCTGTTTGGGTGATAGTCGACAGACTGACAAAGTGTGCTCACTTTGTTCGGTTTAAGATTGGGTATTCGATGAAGAAGATAGCTGAGCTATATCTTGAAGAAGTCATCAGATTACATGGAGTGCCTGTTAGCATTGTATCAGATTGGGACTCCAGATTTACGTCTTGCTTTTGGAAGAGTTTACAGGAGGGGGTGGGTACCGATTTGAGGTATTCCACCAGCTATCATCCGCAGACGAATGGTCAGACGGAAAGTGTAAATCAGATCGTAGAGGACATGATCAGGTGTTATATTTTGGATCATGGTGGTGCTTGGGATGAGCGTCTCAGACTCATGGAGTTTGCATACAATAATAATTATCAAGAGAGTCTGTAGATGGCCCCGTTTGAGGCCTTATATAGTAGGCATTGTAGAACCCCATTGTTTTGGGTTGAAGTTGGTGAGAGGTCGTTGCTAGGTCTGGAAGCCCTTGGGGAGATGAATTGTGCCGTGACTCATATTCAAGAAAAGCTCCGAGTGTCTCAAGAGCGCTATGAGAAGTATGTTAATCAACGAAGGGTCGATCTGGAGTTTGCCGTTGGAGACTTGGTTTTTCTGAAGGTTTCTCCGATGTCTGGCGTAAAAAGGTTTGGAAGGAACCACAAATTAGACCCCCGGTACGTGGGACCTTTCCAAATTCTTGAGCGCATCGGAGTGTCAGCTTATAGGCTGAAATTACCTGCGACCTTCCCAGGTGTCCATGATGTGTTCCATGTGAGCCAGTTGCGGAAGTGTGTTCATAGTGATTGTCAAGTCCTCGACTTGATGCCCCATATTCAGCCCAACCTTACGTATGTGGAAGAACCTGTTCGTATTCTGGATTCTCAAGAGCGTGTGTTACGGAGAAAGACCATCCTTATGGTCAAGATTCTTTGGAGAAATCAAGGTGTCGAGAGCGCGACGTGAGAATTGGAATCGGCGATGAGGGAATCTCACCCGCACCTCTTCTCTTAGTTTCGGGTATGTCATTATAATTTAAGTAATTTTTGATTTTATTGTTTTGGTTTTAAAGTTGTGTTAAGTTTCGGGACAAAACATTTTTTTAGGGGGAGTGACTGTAACGCCCCCGGTTTTTCGTTGATTTTATTCGAATGGGCATCGTCAAATTTATGACGTCGTGTCATTACTTTTAGCGTCGAGTTGACGGCGCAATGCCATTGAGGCATTTTCGTGTCCATGCGGTCGAGTCGACCGAATTCTTGTTGTAATTGGAAAATTTTGCTTTTGGAATTTAAGTTAAGTAATTTTGGACTTGCTCGTCAAGTTTCGTCGCAATCCGAGCATTTTTGGAGTCTCGGCGTGCGATTGAAGTTTTGGATTGTTTATGTTACTTGTATACTTTACAAATTAATATCTCGGGAATGGCTCCTCGGATTTGGGTTTTGACTTCGTCGTTGTGTTCGTAGCGTCAGTGTTCGTTTACGGTGCGAGTTTCGTTCAATTCAGCGCGCGTTTGGGCCTCCGTTTTGAACTTGTGTTTTCTTATTCAAAAATATATAAATATGATTATTTTAATATTATTGTACTATTCAAAAATGTCTTTTACTATTCATTCATATAGTTTGATAAAAAAGGTATATTCGCAAAAGAATTATTTTTCCTGCAATTATACTCGAGTGATTTCTATATGTACTCGAGTAGGTCAATTATGCTACTCATGTAGGTCTTTCTGCAACTCGAGTAGGTCAATTCTGCTACTCGAGTAGGTCAATTCTGCTACTCGAGTAGGTCAATCCTGCTACTCGTGTAGGTCATTCTGTTACTCGAGTAGGTCATTCTGCTACTCGAGTAGCTCGATTCTGTTACTTGAGTAGGTCATTCTTCTAATCGAGTAGGACATTCTGTTACTCGAGTAGGTTATTCTGCTACTCGAGTAGGTCATTCTGTTACTCGAGTAGGTCATTCTGCTACTCGAGTAGGTCATTCTGCTACTCGAGTAGGTCATTCTGCTACTCGGGTAGGTCGATTCTGTTACTCGAGTAGGTCATTCTGTTACTCGAGTAGGTCATTCTGCTACTCGAGTAGGTCGATTCTGTTACTCGAGTTGTTCTATTCAGTAGGTGTTCGGACGCAATTTTCATGGTCAAAATGATGTCGTATGGAAAAATGGTCAACATGTAATTTGTTTGTCTCGACGAGATCTACAACTTGCATGTTGGACACTTTTCGATTCGAAGCCATCTTCAACATCTATTTTCGATTTTCCCGAAACTACTCATAGATAACCTGTTCGACTGTTCTACTCGAGTTCTATGCCTTCTATCTCGAGTAGGCCTGATCTACTCGAGTTCTATGCCTTTTATCTCGAGTCCCTATGACTATCTCGAGTTCCCCAAGCCTCCAACTTGAGTCTCCATCTTGAGTAAGCCCCTCCAACTCGAGTAAACCCCTCCATCTCGAGTAAACCAATTTCCTCTCGAGTAGTCTGTGCAGCCTGAGTTCGGGCACCATTTTGAGAGTCAAAACGATGTCGTACGAAACAATGGTCAACATGAAATGTGTTCGTCTCGACGAGATCGACAACTTTCATGTTGGACACTGTTCAATTTGGAGTCATCCTAGATCACTATTTTGGGTTCCCACGAAACCGCTCGAAATAACCGATTTTGGGAAACTTTTTTTAAACATATATATATATATATATATATATATATATATATATATATATATATATATATATATATATATATATATATATATATATATATATATATATATATATATCTTTATCTACATTCAAAATGTAGTTTTGAATTTTAGAATCGGATGACGATCGATCACGACCGTTGAATCTAAACCGAACATTTGATCGCAGTCATTCATCACAGCAATGAATCAGGACCGTTCATATTTTTTCATAGGCCTCCTAAACCTATATAGGGCCTCTAAAATTTAGGGCACCCTAAGATTCATCAGCTCAGTCCAAAACACATGCCCGCCGGCCCGCCAACCCAGGGCCCACAATACACAACCCGCCCGCCAGCCTGGATAACCAGCCAAACCCGCCTATTTGTATCACATCTTCACACTTCAAGAAACAAAAACCCTTATATACACCTAAACCAAAACCAAAATTGGCGGTGTGGGACTAAATCCCACACCGCCAATTAAGTTAGGCAGGATTAATCCCGCCTAGCTTAGACGAGATTAATCCCATCTAAACAGGCGGGATTAAATCCCGCCTATACTTAGGCGGGATTAAATCCCGCCTATACTTAGGCGGGATTTAATCCCGCCTGTTTTTTTTAATATATATATATTTTAAATATTTTATTATATTTTTATATATAATTAAATATTATATTCTTTAAATATATATTTAAATATAATTAAATATTATATTTTTTTAAAATATATTTAAATACTTTATATTTCTAATCCCGCCGCGGGGCGAGCGCAGCCCGCCGGGGGGCGGGGGGGGGGGGGGGGGGGGGGGCGAAGCCCGCTGCGGAGCGGGCGTAGCCCGCCAGGGGGCGGGCGCAGATAGGTGCGGGCGAAGCCCGCTGTCACGGGCCGGGTACTATGGCGCGTAGCCATAGGGGCGGAGCCCCGTGTCGGGCACTAGTATACATATATATATTCTTAGACTTAGGTTTCAGAACCGAACTTCATCTTCTCCGATATTTTTTTGTCGAACCAGAGCAGCGAGTGAGAGAGAGAGAGAGAGAGAGTTTCTATTTCGTGAACCTTCCGGTGGCCGCCGACGGTTCTCCGGTGCTCAAAATCTTCAACCGAACATAGATCTGGAAAGCTCTAGCCGAGAGCTACGCCATCGTGGTAATATCTTCCCCATTTCTTGAGATTTCTCATTAGGATTTTTCAGCCCTAACCTCTATTTCGACCATTTTTGTCTAGATTTCAGCTCCTCCCGCATCCTTTTGCCCCGATCTGCGATGTGAAGTGATTCAGAGAACTTTTCCAGTAAAACCAAGGCAAGTGGTGGTTTTCTCTCATTTCTCCTTGTCCGATTTGATGGTAACGACTATGTTTTCATGTTCCTTAAATTTTTCTACACTTGTTCTTCCAAATTATTGTAATGATTAACCTTCTCAATGATCACATGATGTTGTAACGTGTTGTCATGGTGAACTCGATTTTGTTCGGATATGTTTGATCGTTCTTAAAGTGTCTTATTGATGGTTTTAAATGCCTTAGATTTCGTTATTGAACGGATTAGAGTTATCTAGGATTGTAAATCGTTCCTAAGGGTTGATCAACCGTGTCTTGAAACTAGAAGTGTCAAGTAGAATCTGACGAGCCAAATCTCGAGATATATGGTGTTTTCTTGGTGGTTTTCTTGATTGCGGGAGTTAGTGGACGATTCCACCTCCGCAGTGTTTGTTTCCTTCATTAGTGCCCTGTGGAAGTCTACCGGGTTTTGGGTGTCTGCGGTGTATGGTGGAGAGTATGAGACTCCCTCGCTATTAGACGGATTTTATATTCGTGTGGGTGTGCCCAAGAGTAACCACCTCGCCCGTGTTTTTGGGTGGTGTGTCCACGAGTGACCACCTCACCTGTGTTTTTGGGTAGAGTCGACCACAGGTGCCTAATAAAGATTTTGTATTTCTTCCTTATGAATTATTCTTGTAGTCACCTTATGGCCTCGTGTGTCCGGTGTACTCTTGTTGAACGTGACGAATCACGTAAGAGTTCTTTTTCCTATTGATGCCCCACTTTCTTTTTTGTACTTTACTTCAGTGCTTTTGGTCTTAGGTTGGTACCCCTTTTGACCTTTGTTTATTTTGGCTTATTAATTTTCTGTCACCATTTTTACCTTCTTGCTGAGGTGTTCTGTCTTTGAAATGCCTCAGGTTCAGAGCAATAGCAGATAACAGAGCTAGTTTTGGAGTTTCTGGGCGGCAGTGTTGGCCGTGGTTGTTACCTTATCTCAGCGAGGTAGATTGTTGTTTATTTAGTTACTGGTTCAGACTTAATTTTCTGTAAGTGGGTTCGTGTCAATTGTTGGCGCCCACAGAATTGTTATTTGTTTGATACTTGCTAGCTGCTTATTTCTCTATATGTGGATGTGGATTACTTGCTCTCTGGGAGGATTTATGCTAGGAATGCATGTTAGGTATTTTTAAAACTAAAATCTATTACTACTAATTCATGCACTGCATAATTCAAAAACTCTAACTTGTTATGTTTAGCGACCGTAAAAGCTATCCTTACTACTATTATAAATTTAGAGTCTTGCATAGCATGAGTCATCTTTTAGGGACGTTTAAACTCATGTAGGATGTTGGAGTCAATCTAATTAAGTATTTTTCTGCAGCGTATAATTATATTTTGATTCGTGTACTAGATGAGCCACTAAGCCAAGGGATACGACAAACTACTGCACTTAAACAGATGTTTTCCCTTAAAATAACTTAAAGAATCTTTCTTCATGATTAAGTAGGTGTATGCCTAAGCGTCCGCAGTTATCCCCTGCTGACGTGGCATCATGACGTGCATTTTCCCTTACTCGGATAAGTTATTATATGCGGTGAAAATGCGGGTTGTGACAGTGGCTACATATGATGCATCAAAAAATCAGATGTTCACTCTACGTGTCGCATTGTTTTGGACAATTAATGACAACCCGACATATGCAAACTTATCAGGATGGAGTACAAAAGGCCAGTATGCTTGTGCAAATTGTAATTTGCAAACTAGATCACAATGGAAAAGAAATTGTAGAAACTTTTACTATTTAGGGCATCGTCGATGGTTACCCAGTGGGCATAGGTTTCGAAGAGATAAGGAAGCTTTTAATGGATGTCGTGAATTTGAAGCTAAACCTCTAATGTTAAAGGGAAGTACTGTCACAACACGACTGAATAATGTACTTACTGAATACAAGAAGGATGATCTTAAAAGAGAAAGAGGGAAGATAATTGTAGGGTTAAGAATGTTGGTCAAAAACATGGTTGGAAGAAAAAAAGCATCTTCTTTGAATTGCCATATTGGGAGTATTTTCAAACACGTCATTTCATTGATGTAATGCACCGAGAGAAGAATATGGGTGAAAATTTGCTTTATACAATATTGGGTGTTATAGGAAAAATAAAAGATGGCTTAAAAGAACGATGGGATTTAAAAGAAATGGGTATTCGAACAAAATTGCACCCACAAAAACTTGTATCCGGTAAGGCCTTCTTATCTCCAGCCAGTTTTTCAATGAACAAAGTTCATCAAGATGTTTTCCTACAAGTGTTAAAAAATATCAAAGTGTCTGATGGTTATGCATCTAATATTTCTCGATGTGTACATTTGAAAGAGAGAAATATTTGGGGTCTTAAAAGTCATGATATGCATATTCTTATGCAACAATTCCTTCCAATAGCCATAAGGAAAGTATTGCCACCAGATGTTGTGAAAGTTGTTATCGAGTTATCTAATTTCTTTAGACAATTGTGCTCAAAGGCTATTAAGCATGTGGACTTGAAGATTATGCAAGAACGCATAGTTCTAACACTATGTCATCTTGAAAAGATATTTCCACCTTCTTTTTTTTGATATTATGGAGCATCTAACAATACATTTAGCTGAAGAGGCCTCTGTTGGTGGTCTGGTGCAATTTCGATGGATGTATCCTATTGAAAGGTAATGAACATTTCATATATTTGAGTTTATATATTTATTTATCTAATATTGTTTGTATTAACTTATTATATATATTGAAATTAGGTATCTACTTAACTTGAAGAGATATGTTCGTAATCGTGCTCATCCAGAAGGTTCTATTGCAAAAGGATATCTAATGGAGGAATGCATGAACTTTTGCGAACGATATCTTGTTGGCATTGAAACAAAATATAATCGGCAAAATAGAAATTATGAAAGAGGACATGACATTGGTCTCCCATTTAAAACGGGGAAAAAGATAGAACTTGATGAGGTTTCTTGGATACAAATGCATCGTCATGTTCTTTTCAACACAGATGCAATCACACAGTTTCTAACGTGAGTTGTCATATTTTTTCCCATCAATTTAATTTGGTGTTTCTTTTTTACAATATCAAAATGTGTTCTTATATAGGAAACACATCGAAGAACTCAAAAATACAATCCCTCGTATGACCGAACATCAAATTGATAAAGCTCATAATGAATCCTTTCATTTATGGTTTAAACATTATGTAAGTTCTTCAATATAGTAATGAAGATCAACTTTTTAATGAATCATTTCATTAATTTCATCCATGGTTTGACTATCTCTACAGTCTAGATCTATTGATAACAATCTATCCAAAGAAGTTAAGCATCTCAGTGAAGGTCCAGATAATTGGGCATGGAAATATGATGGATATTTTATTAATGGATTTCGTTATCGCACAAAGTACAAAGATCAAAAAAGAACTACCCAAAATAGTGGTGTGCTGCTCAAAGCAAGTACAACTAGTTATGCTAGCTCCAAAGATAAGAACCCACGTGTAGGGGGTGTCACTTACTATGGAAGGTTAAGGGACATTTTTCAGAATCACTATGGTAATGATTTTAAATTCATCCTATTTAAGTGTGATTGGGTTGACCCTCAAGTTGGAAAAAAATTGGATGAATTTAGTTTCACACTTGTGAACTTCAATCATTTGTTGTATAGACAAAATAAAATGATAGATGAGCCTTTTATATTAGCTACTCAAGCAGAGTAGGTTTGTTACGTCAAAGATCCTCTAGATCCAGATTGGGAAGTCGTTATGAAGTTGACAGCTCAGGATTCATTTGATGTTAAACCTCAAGTTGAACCACTCAATCAACAACATTTGGATGAAACAATATGTGTACGTGATGATGATATTAATTGGGTTAGGGAAGGAGTTGATGGTGATGTTGTTGATGATATTCTTTTAGATGTTGATGACTAAATAACTAATGAAGAGTAATATTGTATGTTATCATAATTTTGTGCTTACCAAATTGCTATATTTTGTCATTTTAAATTAATATAGTTTGATTTATAATATAGTTGTGATGTGTTTTGAATTAATATAGTTTGTTCTATGATCTTCTTGTAGGCATGGGGAGGAAAAAAACTCAAGGACAAACTATGATTGAAAAGTTACAACTCTCTCAATCCGTCGCCGCACATTCAATCTCTCAACCTAATATAAATCCTTCACCAATATCCCAACCCATCACCACTCTACATTCAGTTTCCCAAGCTACTACACATGCTACACCAATCTCCCAACCCATTGACACATCGCACTCACTAGACAATGCAGGTATTTGGAATCACAATTTTTTTGCTTGACAAATTACTATATTTGATCATTTTAAATTACATTTGATGGATTAATATAGTTTGTTCTATGATCTTCTTGCAGGCATGGGGAAGAAAAAAACTCGAGGACAAACTATGATTGAAAAGTTGCAAATCTCTCAATCTGTCGCCGCACATTCAATCGCCCAACCTAATATAAATCCTTCACTAATATCCCAACCCATCACCACTCTACATTCAGTTTCCCAAGCTACTGCACATGCTACACCAATATCCCAACCCATTGACACATCACATTCACTAGACAATGCAGGTATTTGGAATCATAATTTTTTTGCTTGACAAATTACTATATTTGATCATTTTAAATTACAATTGATGGATTAATATAGTTTGTTCTATGATCTTCTTGCAGGCATGGGGAAGAAAAATACTCGAGGACAAACTATGACTGAAAAGTTGCAGCTCTCTCAATCCGTCGCCGCACATTCAATCTCCCAACCTAATATAAATCCTTCACCAATATCCCAACCCATCACCACTCTACATTCAGTTTCCCAAGCTACTGCACATGCTACACCAATGTCCCAATCCATTAACACAACACATTCACTTGGCAATGCAGGTATTTGGAATCATAATTTCTTTGCTTGACAAATTACTATATTTGATCATTTTAAATTATATTTGATGGATTAATATAGTTTGTTCTATGATCTTCTTGTAGGCATGGGGATGAAAAATACTCGAGGACAAACTATGACTGAAAAGTTGCAACTCTCTCAATCCGTCGCCGCACATTCAATGTCCCAACCTAATATAAATCCTTCACCAATATCCCAACCCATCACCACTTTACATTCAGTTTTCCAAGCTACTGCACGTGCTACACCAATCTCCCAACCCATTAACACATCACATTCACTTGGCAATGTAGGTATTTGGAATCATAATTTTTTTGCTTGGCAAATTACTATATTTGATCAATTTAAATTACATTTGATGGATTAATATAGTTTGTTCTATGATCTTCTTGCAGGCATGGGGAAGAAAAGTACTCGAGGACAAACTATGCCTGAAAAGTTGCAACTCTCTCAATCCATCGCAGCACATTCAATGTCCCAACCTAATATAAATCCTTCACCAATATCCCAACCCATCACCACTCTACATTCAGTTTCCCAAGCTACTGCACATGCTACACCAATCTCCCAACCCATTGACACATCACATTCACTAGACAATGCAGGTATTTGGAATCATATTTTTTTTGCTTGTGCACTATAACAACATATAGAAGTTATTGACATTTTTAATGCAGATCTTTCAAACAATCGTGAAAGTATTAATAAAAAGAGAGGTCAAGGCCCTGCTCAAGACATCCCAATGTGGGGGACAGGTGAGCGATTTCATGTTGATTTTGATAGATATGGGTACCCTATCGGTAAGTGCGAGCAACCATTTGTTAGCCAACTTGGGGTTCTAGCTAGAAATGGGTTTAAACTACCACTCACATATTCACGATGGACGGATATACCCATTGACATGCTTGATGCGATATGGAGAGAGGTGCAGGTATTGTACTTTATTCTTTTGTTACATTAATGAACACCGCTCTTAAAATAAACACAATTTTATTTCATTGAATAATTGTAGGAGAATACAGATGTCCCTTTAAATTATCAAAGTATATGCTTACATTCATTTGGATTGAGGTGGAGGGAGTGGAAATATCATGTTAAGCGTGATAACTATGATATATATATATAACTGATGAGGAGCGCCTTGCCATTGTCCCAGATCGTGTTATTGCCGGGCAATGGAGAACTCTTGTCCAATATTGGGGGCAAGAAGCTGTTAAAGTTGTATCAAAGCAAAACTCAATCAACCGTGAGCATCTTGGAGGATACCATAAAATGGGGAGGTCCTCATTTCGCTCTGTTCGATCGGAGGTAAAACATCCAACATCTTTATATAATACATATATGCAATGACAATTTATTTTTTGTTGTTGTTTTAGATGGAGAAACACGGTAATGATCAGGTAGATAGAATTAATGTTTTTATAAGAACACAGACATATAAGAAGGGTAGAATTGATTTTGAAGCTCAGGAGGTCATTGTATGTTTTGATTTCTTTCACCCATAACTAATTTCAAAATAATACATATAATATTGACAATATTTCTTATTTTTATATCTTCATATCATAGGAAGATATGAACACTCTTCTTGAAAATGTGCCTGAGGAGGAGCGCACCATAGAATATAGAGATTCTTGCTTCTCTCGGGTAATGGGAGAGCATGGACATGGACGTTTGCGTACATGGGGCTTAATGAGGAAAAAAGATCTTAATTTACAATGTAGTCAAGAAGCAGTTGAGTCAATCCGTACTCAACTTTGAGAATAAATGCAATCGCAGTTTGATATTCAAATTACCGAAATGAAGGCACAAGTGGAGGCACAAATGGAAGAAAAGATGCCATGCCTACAACAAGAGGTGCGAGCTCATTTGGAGCTTGTTAGCTGCCCATTGACACCAACAACAACCACTTCTAGAAGTCAGGTGAATCCTTCGATACCTTCTAGCACTGGTCAAGTAAGTAGTATTGTTTATTACTCAATTATTAACATGTTTAACATATCCGTAATGTATATTTTTTTAAGTTGGTGATGAAAATAGCGCCCAGGAAGATGCAAAATTTCAACGGATGATACACTATCCAAATTAAAAGCTTTAGTGTTGATCTACTAATATGGAAAAAAATCATATCAACTCGATGTTTTGAGATAGATTTTGATGAACTTATATTTATTTCCATGATTTTTTGAGATAGATTTTGGGAACGTGTTCTTGTTGCAAACAGTGCGGAAATTGATGATGTTTTTTTGTGGAATTCATATCATATTAATCTGATGATTTTGTTTTGCTTTCATTTCTATTCTAAACATTCTTTAGAATTTGTAAGGGGTGGGGATAGAGTGCTTCAATCAGGATTGATTGTGCTTATGATGCTATCCACTATATTTGATTTGCCTTATTCACATAAGATTTTCTTGCAGTTTATCGGTTGCTGAACCAACAGATGTTGCTTCCCTGTGACCATATTTTGTGCAGGTCAGGGCTCTCTGTCATTAGCATTTTCATTTAATTTTCCTCATTGCTTTACTTATTTGACTTTGCCTGTATATGAACTTGTTGTAGCGAGACCTCAACAAATACTAGATACAGATGTCCAGTTTGCATAATGCCTTATGAATCCCTAATTTTTTTTTAATTTGTGTAAGTTACTGCTTGATTTCCATTTGTTTCAAGAGTAGACTTCAGGGACAACCCTATGCTTTATTCATATATATAGAGATATACATATATATGTTTACATATGCACATCTATAATTAATACACCTGATATGCCCAGAAAATCAGCCTTCATGAGAAGTCCTGGAGGCACACCCAGCAAATATGACGTCCGCACCGACACTCGATGTGGTTTCAATATATATGGCATCGAATTCTGAGCAATCAGGTCTCAATTTTGTGTTCAATTAATATTTATTTTTTCATTCTATTTTCTTTGTAAGTGTCAATAATATAACCGATAATCCATTTCATGACTCCCTTACTAGATTTTCCATTTGTATCATGTAGATGTGAGTTTTCTAGTGTTTTGTAGGGATTGGTTTGCTAAGAAGGTGCTCAGTTTGTTTTAGATGATTTTTTGTGGGGAGGGATAATAGTCGTCTATCTATTTGCATCGATCAAACTTTTTTCCATGGATGTTAAAACTTCAAAATTGACAATCTGACTAGTATTTACTGAAACCGAGTCATAAAAGATAGATGACTATTATCCCTCCCAAAACAAATTACTGTGCAGGTTGATATATTGCAGCATGCTACATGTATATGGTATACAACAATTATAAATGAGCTTCCTTCTCCGTGAACTGCGCTAAATCTAACTGCATACATAGCAGGTTAAATGCATGGATGCATAAGCTAATTGCTTGCAAGCTATTTGAACAAAAATTTTCTAAAAATGACTGCAGATGGCTGTCAGAAGTTCCAACAAATGTTGAATAATATATTTCATTTCCTGATTACTTAGGATTATCTTGTGATAGTGGGAGTTAACTATTTTTATTTGTGCTCATTTGGACTGGTGATTTGTAAGACTTATGATAGTTGCCAGTTGCCACATAAAATTTCTGGAAGAGATTAGCATGCTTGACTACAGTTGCTTCAATCAACATCATTCAACACCAAAAAGAAAGAGCAATACTGACTGACATCAACTCATCAGTCTTTAAAGCATATATATATAATTATAGGGATGTGTGCGCAAGGGGAATGAGTGTGCTTGCAAGCGTGCACAACCCCTGATTGTGCTTGCTTGGCATGAGGCTGTTTCTACCTGGTTGGCTCGGCCCTTCTTGGCGATCCAATCAAAGCTTCGATTCGACATGACTAGGAATGAATTTAAGGGAATGGGATTGGTATAATTGGAATAGCAGGAAGGTTTTCAATAGGGGTATCAAAGTATATGCATAATAGAAGCAACAATATCATGAATAGAAATATTATATCAAGCATATGCTTTGAAGACTGTTGAGTTGATGTCAGTCAGTATTGCTCTTTCTTTTTGGTGCTGAATGATGTTGATTGAAGCAAATGTAGTCAAGCATGCTAATCTCTTCCAGAAATTTTATATGAGCAGCAGACATAATATAACAATTTGTTAATGCTTAATTTGCTCATTATGATGATAATTTGGTACTTCGGTTCAGGAAAAGGGCGGTTGATATATTACGTATTGCATATTTTTCTCAGGTGTGTAATGCATCGAGGAGCATTCAGACAGTTTGCAAGAACAAACATGTTACATCTCTTGCTGTCTTTGAAGAAAAGATTTACCTGGGCTGTACAGATTCAAGCATGTAGGTAGCCAGGTCCCAATTGCGTTCCAGGCATAAAATAAGAATCAACTGACGATTACGATATATAAAGTTGAAATCTTTATAGGAAATAGACATAAACGATGACAATCACATAGAGATTAGACCACCATCAATAAGCTGGAAAATTCAAAAGAAACCCATCAATTCAATATGTGTTTACAAAGGCTGGATTTACTGTGCAGGTGCATCAGTACATGGATCAAGTGCAAAAGTATATAAAATTGTCAACTTTAAATCAAATTTGAATGTGGTTTATTGAATTCAACAGTAATTCCAGGATTGGAGAAGGAACAAACAACCTCATATTTCTGTCATTATGTTAAGTGGAAATAGTGTGCAGGCAATGTCTGCATCTGAAGATTTCTTTTGTTTGAATCACAGCTTATGAGTCTCTTTGCCAAGAGATTCTATAAAATGCCATGGAAGGATTTCAGAAGAAAGTCATCCAGGCAGGATAACAAGCCAAGGTATGACAAAACCCCCACTAAAGAAGTGGTTTGCTTTGGCTGCAGGAAACCTGGACACTTCATCTCAGAGTGTCAAGAAAATAAAAAAAAGGAAAAGAGATTCTGTGGAAATCTTATTTAGGCTCATGGCCTCCTTGATTGTACAGATCCTTGAATCCCATGAGCTTGGGAAGTACATGAGGATTTTGTCATTCACCTCAGTGAGGGTGATGTCCTTGTCCAATGTCTTTAGCTCATTGATGATTGAGCTCAGTCTATTGTACATATCTACAACTAATTCTGCTTCCTCCTTCTTGAAGTTCTCATATTATGACATGAGGTTGGATCTCCTGTCTTTTATTTCATCAGCAGATCCAGCCACCATTTGATTTAGAGAATCCTAGATGGCCTTAGCTGATGTGCATTCAGCCACTTTCTGGAATATGTCATCAGACATTGTTTGGGCCAGAATGTTCATGGCTTTGGCATCAGCAACTTTAGACTTCTTTTGAGCCTCAATCCACTCAGGTAGTGGAACTGCAATAGTGCTGGATGTTGCTGTAAAGGTAGATGGTTGAGGAGGACCTGTCACAATGGAATTATAGATATCCTCATCAATAGAGTTCATATATAACTTAATTCTTGCCTTCCAGATGGCAAATTTATTTAGATTGCATACTGGAGGTTTGGTGTTTGCATAGTACTTGTTTTGTGCCATGCTATGAATATAAATCTAATAGAAATAAAACTCAGATCTAACACTGGATCTTTTGGTTTAAGGGGTTAACTTGTACAACCAAAGGAAACTTACTCTGATACAGATTGAAAGTAAGGGTTAGATCTGAAATACTCTAGAGGGGGGGGGGGAGTGAATAGAGTATTTAGGGTTTATAAAATTTTTCCTAATTAATTCAATCTATTACTAGTGATGCAGAAATTAAATTAAAAACACAAACACAGCAACCTAGCAAGCACAACCACAACAAGAACAAAAGAAAAGAGCAACCCAGACAACACAAGAATTTTATAGTGGTTCCCCAACCTGGGTACATCCACTCTTCTACCACCCTGGTAGGAATCCACTCAAGTTTTTGATCAGGTGACTGCCACCAATGAGCTTTTGATCAGGTGATCAAAAACCAATCCTCAAGTCTTTTGGTCAGGTGACTTGCAACCAGGAATAACTTTTGAAGGGAGTTAAGAATCCTTTATACAGTGGGGGACGAGAGAGTGATTGTTTCTTCTCTTTCTCAGATATAACTGAGAAGACTCTAGTGGAAAAATGATGTTATCAAAGGCTCCCCCTGAGATATAGAATGGTTCAGGAAGTTGAAGCCTTGCTGCAGGGTAATAGGTCTTCAAACTTTTACTTTGACCAGAAGAACTCCAGGAACTTCTTGACAGATAGAGTGTTTGTTATCCTTTGAAGAATCCTGGGATGTAGAAGGAAGAAGACTCTTGATCTTGAATGTATGTTCTTCTTCTTCTTCAGCTTGCTGTTCTTTTCTCTGGTCAAGGGCTAGGGCTTCTTGTCTCTTGACAATGTTGTTACCCTGTGAGCTCTGTGTTCTGTATATTCTCTGTGTCAGTTTTTCTATTCTCCTGTATTGCTATTTATTCTGTCAAGAGAGATGAAGAAAATCCCTTTTATATTTTCCATATAATTTCCCTTTGAAATTTGAATTCCTTTCTTCATTTAATGCTGACGGTCTGGAGAATATTTGCAATGATTGATTTCCCCAACTGTCCCATGGAAAAACGACAAGAAATAATCCTGATGAAGACCGTAATCAATGCTTGCTTCTAATGGTAATATTCAGAGAATATTTATGCATTGATTACTCAGGAATTATTGCAAAAGAAAAGAGGCAAAGGGAGGGAAATTTCTAAGTCTGGAACTTTATAGAATTCATTGAGCAGAAAACAGAATTCGTCGATCTGTGTCTAGAGTTCGTCGAACAGAGAAGTCAAGTTTGTCGACCAGATAATAGTTGTTCATCGAGCTGAGATCCAAGATCGTCAACCTGAGGACAAAACTGCTTTCTCTGGAACCTTGCCAACTCTGTGCATCAAGATCGTCGAGCTGAGAATATGACTTCGTCGACTGAATAATAGAATTCTATGTTTCTTGGACTTAAGAATGTTGAAGTAACGTGTCCAGAAATTGTCGACCTGAGAGCCGGGTTCGTCGACCTGAGAACTGGGTTCGTCGACCTGAGAACTTCTAACTGCTACTTGATAATTTTTGCCAAGACTGTGGTCTAAGTTCGTCGAGCTGAGAAGATGAATTCATCGACTGAAGAATGATTCTGGACTTAGAATACTTGAGTGTTTCTGGTCTTATAGTGTTGAAGTAGATGATCCAGAGATCGTCGAACTAAGATTCAAATTCGTCGAGCTGATATTCTAACTTCGTCGACTGGAGTGTGATGCTAGACTTCAAATACTTAGATGTTTATGGAATAAGACGTTGAAGTAGAATACCCAGAGATCGTCGACCTGAGAACTAAGTTCGTCGACTGGAGTTAAGTGAATAATTCTGGACTTGGAATGTTTGAAGTATACTTTGGAAATCGTTGACCTGAGATTTAAATTCATCAAGCTCAGCCCAAAGAATTTTCTCTAAGTTTGTCGAGCTGAGCATGACTTTCGTCGACCTGAGTTCGATGAACATCGAACTCATTTCCTGAGTCTTTGAAATTTCTCTAAGTCTTGAGTCTTCTGCAGTCTGTTGATGGCTGGTCCATATAGTGTTGACTCTAAGGACATGGCCTAGACTCTAGGACACACACTTGACCCTAGCTATACATACTGGGTCAAACATCCTAATTTAGTGAACCTAGCCCAAATCCAACTAGGGATCCGACACATAATGGTTTGAATTCAGTTTTAAAATTATCTGAATTATAATCAAAAGAGGATAGTACCTGATCTGCCTCAGACTCTTATGATTCTTCAATATCTGATAGCTCAACTTCAGATGGGCTGCAGGAGGCATTGATAGCCATAAGGCAAACTTCTCTTGCCTTTTCCTCCTCTTCATCTTCACTAGAGCTGGAAGATGAGGATTATTCATCTGTGTCACTCCAGGTCTCAGCCACAAAGCCTTTCTCCTTTCTTTTATGCTTGTTGGAGGATGGCTTACTGTAGTGCTATTTTCTGGAGTCTTTTTCTCTTCTTCTCTCCGTCTTTTGGTTTTCTGGATACTCTGTCATGAAGTGTTATGGTTTCCTGCAATCAAAACAAACAACTTCTTTAGTGGGTGTCTTGTCATACCTTGGTTTGTCATCTTGTCTTGATGACTTTCTTTTGAAGTCCTTTTTGCCATCTTGTAGAATCTCTTGGCTAAGATACTCAGAAGTTCTTCACTTGCTGTTGGAGCTTCTGATTCTTCTGAAGCTTTGAAAGCTATGCTTTTATCTTTTCTTGCTGGTGGAGGAGTCTTCTGCTCTGCAGCTTCTCTTGTCTTTATCAGTTGCTCATATGATTTGAGCTTTCCAAGAAGAGATTCAGTGGAAATCTCATTAAGACTTCTGGACTCCTTGAATTGCCATATTCTGGAATCTCATGAGCTAGATAAGCACATGAGGATTTTGTCATTTACTTCTGTGAGAGTGATGTCTTTGTCCAGAGTCTTCAGCTCATTGATGATTGAGCTTAGTCTGTTATACATATCACTCACAGACTCTGATTCTTCTTTCTTGAAGTTTTCATACTGGGAGATAAGATTTGATCTCCTATCCTTTCTCTCATCTGCTGGTCCAGCAACCATCTGGTTGAGAGAATCCCAAATAGCTTTGGCAGATGTGCACTCAGCCACCTTCTAGAATATGTCATCTGACATAGTTTGTGCCAGAATATTCATGGCCATGGAATCTGCTATCTTGGCCTTCTTTTGAGCATCTGTCCACTCAGGTGGTGGAACAGCATGTGTACTGGTAGATGTAGTAGCAGCTGTAGGTTGAGGGGGACCTATCAAAATAGAGTTGTATATTTCTTCATCAATAGAATTCATGTAAAGCCTAATTCTTGCCTTCTAGATAACAAACTTATTCAAGTTGCAAACTGGAGGTTTGGTGCTTGCATGATCCTTGTTCTGTGCCATGCTATGAAATAAACAGAAAAACTAGAGAAAAGAAAATCAAATCTATCAAGGATCTTTTGGTTCAAGTATTAGCTCGTACAACCAAAGGAACACTACTCTGATACCAATTAAAAGAAAGGGGATAAATCTGATTTACTCTAGAGGTGGGGGGAGGGTGAATAAAGTAATTAAAACTTTTGGCTATTTTAAATATTATCAGAGTAAAGTAGGTGATACCAATAGTAGTAATAGAAAAAGAGAATGCAACCTAAGCAAAACTACTACAGCACAACAAACTACCACAGTAAACTAATCTATCACAGCAAAGCAAGAAGAAAAGGAAAATAGGCAACCAGACAACACAAGAAATTTTAGTGGTTCCCCAAACTGGGTACATCCACTCTTCTACCATACTGGTAGGAATCCACTAGTACATTTTTGATCAGGTGACTGCCACCATAAGATCTATTTCTAGGGAGATCTCACAACCTTTTGAGATTTTGATCCGGTGCCCAAAAACCAAGAATAAACTTTTAAATGGAGTTAATAAACCCTTTATACAGGAGGTGTGAGAGGTGATGTTGTCTTCTCTTTCTCTAATCAATAGAGAAGATTAGTGGATTACTGTTGTCAAAGCTCCTTCTGAAATAATTTGGAGCCTTGCTCATGGTGTAGGTCTTCAGCCTTGTCTTGAGATATTGTCTAGGAACTTTCTGACTGATTGAAAGTTGTTGTCCTTGAATGCTCCTGGAGTAGAATTTGAAGAAGACTCTTGATATTTGTTTGTTGTTCTTCTTCAGTCTTCAGTAAGAGCAAGGGGAAAACAGGTTGTTTTCTGCACAGAGAAGAAGCAGATATTCTTCTGTATGATTCTGTAATTCTTCTCTGTTAGTTCCTTGTGTATTACTTGTAGTCTGAAAAGACAAAAATCTCTTTAATATTCTGCTGTCGAATTCTCCTTTGAATTTTGAATTCCATGCATTGATTACTGATTTCCTGGAGAATGAAATACGACTGGAGAATATAGTCTTTAATGAGTTTCCCCAACTATCCCAATAAATTAAGCAATTAATTAACCCTGATGAAGACCATAATTAATACTGCCAATAACGACTATATTCAGGGGGAATATATGCATTAATTACTCAAAGAATTACTGCTAAATAATATATGGAATAAGGACAGAAATAAGGGAAAAACTCTAAGTCTGGTACTGGACAAAAATCGTCGAGCTCTAAGCAGATTTCATCGACCAGAGATCCAAGTTCATCGAGCTGAGAAATCCTGTTCGTCGACCTGTGCTCAGTGAGCTGCATTCTGGAAATAACTTGCTAATTCTACAGTCCAAGTTCGTCGTGCTAAGAATCTGTCTTCGTCGAGCTGAGTTCAGCGAAAATAAACTGGAAAGAATATGTTGAAGCTGAACTCCAGATTTCGTCGACCTGAGCTCGAATATCGTCGAGCTCTACTCAGAGAATTAACTCTGAATTCGTCGATCTACGATCGACGATCGTCGAGCTGAGTTCGAAGAATTTTGAACTGATAATTTTAAACTTTGATTTCTTCTAAGTCTTGAGTCTCCTGAAGTCTTGTGTTCGCTGGTCCATGAATGTTGAACCTAATGACTAGCCTAACCTCTAGGACTCAAAGACATGACCCTAGCTATACAATATGGGTCAAACTTAACCTAGTTAGTGAACCTAGCCCAAATCCAACTAGGGATCCAACTGGATGCATGAGCCTGATGTGCCCCATATTTCATTCATCACAAATGAAGGTTGTTACTACTATCAAGTCACTTCCTTCAAATTGAAGAACGTCGATTCCACATATCAAAGGATGATGGACTACTAGTTCAAGTATCAGAAGGGGAACAATTTGGAGGTCTACGTCGACGATCTCCTCATCAAAAGCCATAGGATGGAAGAACATCTTGAAGAACTAACAGAAACATTCACAACTCTTCACAAGTTTAACATGAGGCTTAATCCAACCAAGTATGTCTTTGAATCCAGCAAATGAAAATTCCTTGGACACCTGCTCACCCCCAGGGCCTAGAGCCGAACCTTGACAATATAAATGGCATATTAGAGATGCAACCCCCAAGAAATTCGAAGGAAATCTAACTATTGTGAGGAAGGGTGGCAGAGATTAGCTACTTTGTCTCACACTCAAGATATAAGTACACCCCTTTCATTAGAACCCTTTAAGGAGGAAGGAATTTTGAGTGGACCCAGGAATGCAATCAAGCATTTGAGGATTTAAAGCATCAGCTGACTTCAACTATACTTCTACAGTGCCCATGTTAGTTGGAATATTTGTTCCTATACCTATGGGTAGGCAAAGATGCCATCAGTTCAGTCCTAGTTTGGGAAGAGGGCAAGAAGCAGTTTCCAATTCACTACGTCGGCCATGTATTAAAGAGCGCTAAGATGCGCTACCCAATTTTAGAAACGTTCTAGAATTAATAATCTCATTCGAAGGATCCAAACTTATTTTTAAGTCCATTTCGCAGGATAGTCATTGATCATCCCGTAAGGGCCATTCTTAAGAAGTCAGACCATTTAAGACGGCTGGAAAAGTGGGCCATAGAGCTCAACAAGTTCGATATAATATATATCCCAAGAACTGCTATCAAAGCTCAAGTCTTGGTTGTAAGTCGTGGGACGTCAATTAAACAGCTAAAGCGAGGGGGAGGATAGGTGAATGGCCTTTTAAAAGTTTTATGCGGAATTTAGAACTACGACACAGAAACAACCACACACACACACCACAACACACACAAATTTTATTGTGATTTTCCGATTACGTCCACTCCGCCTATGTACCAGTGTGCTAACTTCAGCAAGATCCTCCAAACTCCGATCTGCAAATCCTTTAACTTGTACCCAAGCTCCTACCTCACCGACCACGTCACCAACAACTCAGATTCCCTGTAAGGAATCCTACCTCAAAAGCACTTGTTGGCTTCCTACCTTAGGCCTCTACTGACCCTACAACTCAGATTCCTCTCATGAAATCCTACCTCAAGTTCAATCCAAAACCCTGTAGCTCAGGCCATGCAGGCCCCTATAACTCAGATTTCTTACAGAATCCTACATCTTAGACCTCGACAAGATCCTACAGTTGAATAAGGCTTACAGAGAACAATTTCTTTAAACTCAAGGATTGTGCTTGAAAGCTCAGAGTCTTCTTGAAGCAGTTGTTGAATTCTTCGACTAAGATCTTTGTGCAAAGGTGGCATAAGTTCTTCAATCTGAATGGTTCTGCTCTTCAGGAAGATCCTTCTTCTTGTTGTTAAAGATCTAACTTGTAGTGCTCATCAACTTTGAATCGACAGACTTTGTTTGGAGAAGAAAAGAGATTGTTTTTTGAATCGCTTTCTCCAATTCTTGAGCTTTTGATTTTACGACAATTGGCGGCGCAAAAGCTTTTTCTATAATTTATTTCTAGTTTACACTTTGTCTATTAGGTTTATGAAAATCATTGTATTCCTATTTATAAGAAGAAAATTAACGGTCGAATCCTCGGCGTGCGTTGCATGTTAGAGATCCATATCCTTAAAGCACAGATTTGATTAGACCTGCCCACGACGGCATTAATGAGCAAGCGAAAATTCAGCACGTGATTTGAATTTTTGCCTTTTTGAATAATTCGACTTGATAATCTTAATTCAGTTGAATTCTTCTCATCACGGCGTATTCCTTCTTTCAAGTTGAATTGCTTCTTTCAAGTCAAATTATTTCTTTCAGGTCGAATTATTACTTTCAAGTCGAATTACTTCTTTCAAGTGGAATTCCTTTTTTCAAGTCGAATTCTCTTACTCGATTGAGTATATGATGCACTCACGACAAGTGTACTGATCGTTCAAGTAATATAAAATGGGGGCGGGGGGAGTTCCCCTAATATCGAATCTCAAAGGAACATAGGTTGGGGTGTGTGATACTAATGTTTAGAAAATGAATTATAGAGATTTTAGGGAACTAAAATGTGTTTTGTATTTTGTTTTTAAATAAACAAAAACTAAAGTAGCTAGTACGAGTCACAAACACTGCTTCGTTTGGTAGATGGAAACTATGTAGACCGTTATGCACTACTTCAGTAGTCGGATGTGTGAAAAGACTAGCAGATGGATGGTTCACACATACGGGATGATGGTCGCAAGTACCTCATCGCAAAGCACGACACTAATAATTGCTAGTGCAACAACTCACACATTGTCGGTATGCAAAAGATGGGATGGTGACGCTCCTCACTTCAGACAAACCACAAAGCATTCCACATAGACATGGGAAAATAACATTATAGCAAATTTTGGGTTTGAGCAAATCATCCATACAACAAAATATTCCAAGGAAAAATGACTACAACAAAGAGAAGGCAAGAACACAACCAAAGCACGAAGGCTCGTCGGAGATTTGCGACCAGAATCAGAGGGTTGTCAATCCTCGCCCATGCTCGGTCTTCGACTGTCATCCGAGGTAGAGAAGGGTTGTCACTACCTTCCAATAAGCTTTTTTTGTCAATCACCTTTAGACATGATCTCGTCGGAGAACTCCAAGTACACATCAAGAAATCCCTTGAAATAGAGCTTGGAAGCACACGAATGATGGAGGAGGCCAAAAGGATGCCCTAGCCTTGGATTTGCATAAAGAACATGACCAGAGCATCTCCCGATGGTGGGCGACAAAGGAGCGGTGGAATGGGGTAGAGAGAACCCTCTGGGCGCGAAAATGAAGAGGAGATCCGTAATAGGGCCAAATTCTGCGCTTAAATACGAAATTATTAGAAAATTGGTCATGCACGGTTGTGTGATCAAACCAAGCAATATTTACGAGAAAGCTTTCACTACAAGCCAAGGGTTCTACCCGTGCAATTTCTCTTCGCGCACAGTTGCAACAACCGTGTGCAGACAAAAATGCATGGGTGGAGACAAAACTCCTATTTTTAGGCCAAACACTAGCTCATGTGATTTTCTTCTCACATGGTTGAATCTAATCATGGGTGAAGGAAACACAAGACCAATAAAAATATAAAAATTTTAGACAAAGCAGGTTGCTCATGCGATTTGTTCTTGCATGTTTGGAATCAACCGTACGTGACAAAAACGCATGAGCAACGACATAACCCATAGTTTAGCACAATGTTTATGAACTGGCAAAACAACCCATGCATGAAGGAATTCACATGGTCGTGCGACCATGAAAATATGCACCCCAATCTAGGATGGGGAATGCATGAGCAAAACACTCGTGCGTGAAGGAAAAACGCACGACCGTACGAAATACACAAAATTCCCAAGAGGGGCTGGGCTCTACCCCCATACGTATAAAACAATAATATAAACATAAAAACACAACAAGGAGCACCATATGCGTACTCCCAGCAAAAGTGAGCGCAATTGCACACCACAACGAGCGATAAGTGCACTTCCTGTACGAATAAGGAACATGTGAAATAATAGCAATAACAATCTAAAAGTGACGTGCATGTGAGTGGAATCGAGCTCAGATGAGTCCGCAAAATCCTACATAAATTAGACTCATCAGTATGCTGCTTCACAAGCCTTCTACCCAAATCTGCTTGATACAACTTCTTCTTCTAGTCGAATTTGGACTTATTGCAATGCTTTCTCAATAGTTGAAATCTTCAAGGTATGTTCAGTCGAATCGCCTTGATACTTATTTAAGAACCCTTATGATTCAGTAGAATCACCTTGATGCTTCTGCACGATTTCATGATTCAGCTGAATCTTCACTGTCACTTTTAGTTTAAGTTATTCAGCTCAAATAACCTCGATGAAGTAATTTTATCTCTCCACAATTTTGTACTTAGCCAGACTTTTTTGATTTCAAGAGACTTTAGTATGGATGACTTTAATTTATCTAGTCTAATTTATACTTTGCCAATTCTTTTTTCTTACTAAAGTTTGTTGATTCAATCGTCTTGATATTTTAACATATTCACTCAGAATATTCACTAGTTCGACTGAACGTCTGGTCGAGTTTATACTTAAGCAAATCCTGCATTGCCAGAAATCCGCTTGAATAATCAGCGCCTTCGACCAGATCCACTTTCTAGTCATATTTATACTTAGTGGAATTTTATTTTCTTTCAGATGACTGATTGTCTCTTCTAGATATTCGACCAGACCATCTAGTCGAATCTACGGATATTCGACCAGGCCTTCTGGTCGAATTCTTACTTAGCAATCTTTTTCTTCTTTTATTGAATTCCTTTCTTTATCCATGCTTTTAAATTGTGTTTCTTGATCCTCTTCAGGGTGATTACCAAGTCTCGCATAGTCTAAAACTTAGGTCGACACACTATCTTGCATAATGAAAGATTATATTGGCAAGACCATGTCTGATAATGTACAACCTTGGGCTCGCGAGAGGCGGTCCAGCGAGCGAGAAGGGGAGACTGGCGAGATGATAGGATGCCCACCTGCAGAAGGCGAGAGGGGGGATCCTCTGGAGTGGGCGAGACCTCCTAGTGGGCGAGACATCGTAGTGGGCGAGATCATTCTAGGAGGCGAGAGAGCCCACAGGCCGAAAGGGCGGCGAGACGGACAGGGCGGTCGTCTCGCCCGGTAGTGCCTTCCCCACTCGCCGCATGGGAGAAAAGAGGCCTTTACCCTTTTACCCCCAAAGGGGGATTTTACCTTTGTGCCCAGGTAATTTTACACTTCTACCCTGGAGGTCTGCGTATAGCCCTCCAGAACAGCGGAGTTTGGCTATTGGCAGACCCAGCCCAGGGTCTTTGGTCTTTTCAGGTTGATTCAGAAGTGTTATTTGCAGATTAGATTCAGAGGCCTATAAATAGACTGATAAGGTGCCTGTGAGGGTTGTTGAACCTTTCCACTGTCTTCCTCACAAGCACCTAGCTCAGCATTGGCTGGGGGGGGGGAAGATCTTTAGTTCTTCCGGGTCAGAGGTGGGACCTCCGAGCTGAGAACCCTCGGCCTGTTTTTAGGTCTCCGACTCTCGTCAGGGTAGTAGCTCAGGAAAAGTACGTGTGGGTTGCATCCTGTTTCGAACTTTAGGGGGAATCAGAAAGCTGGTTCCAACATTTTTCGTGCGGTGAGCGTGGACCGCAGCCCTCAGAGAAGAACCTTGAGCAACCACATGGCGGGGGATCAGGGAGAAGGAGAAGGAGGGGGTCGGATAACCCGGGAGGATTTGTCTGAAGAGAAGAGTTTATGGCTTCAATCAAGGGCATCATCGGACAGTTCCGAAGCTTTTCAATTCAGCACGTCCCGAGGGGGGAGAGCACTCAGGCTCACCAACTCGCCAAATATGGCCCTCGAGCTGGAGGAACAATGACGGAGCTCTTCAGGCTGTCTATAGAGGAAGGAGAACTCATGGAGATATGCCAGCAGAGGTCTTGGATGGACCCCTTCATCACCTTTTTGGCGTCGGGGCAGTTACCCACAAAAGAACTCGACAAGAATCATACCAGATACAAATCGGCGTACTACCTGCTGAAAGATGGGGTTTTATATCGCAAGACGCTGTCGGGTTTGCTGGCCAGATTTGTGTCAGAGGAAGAGGTTCCAAAGGTTCTGCAAGAGATTCACTCGGGAGAATGTGGGAGTCACTCGGAGAGCCGGACATAAGAAGGGAGGGTGCTGAGACAGGGGTACTTTTGGCCTACCCTCAGGAAAGATGCGGAGGAATTCACAAAAAGTTGTCAAAATGCCAAGAGTTCGCCCCCCTCCAGCTCCTTCCGCCCTAGAGGTTACGGACGATCACAGCTCCCTGGCATTTTGCTATATGGGGGCTAGATCTGGTGGGTCCTTTTCCCCAAGCAACTGGCCAGAGGAAATTCCTGTTAGTCATGGTGGACTACTTTTTGAAATGGCTGGAGGTGAGGGCGCTGGCTAAGGTAACATCGCAGGTGGTCAAGAATTTCGTATGGGGGGAGATCATCTGCCGGCATGGGTTGCCTCTGGCCATTGTGATAGATAACGGACCACAATTTGCAAGTAGAGAGTTCGTTGATTTCTGCATCCGTTTGGGAATAGATCTTTGCTTTGCCTCTGTTCATCATCCACAGAGTAATGGGCAGGTGGAATCAGCTAATAAGGTCATTGTCAATCTATTGAAGAAGGAAGTGTAGAATTTGAGGGGGAGCTGGGTGGAGCAGCTACCTTCAGTCCTATGGGTCTTGAGGACCACACCAAACACCGCCACGGGGGAAATCCCATTTAAGCTCTCTCATGGCTCAGAGGATGTCATACCTATCGAGTTTGAGGTCACATCACCAAGAGTAACTGTTGCAAGGGAAGTAGCCGAAGGATGGAGAGCGGAGAACGAGGAAGAACAGAGACTCTCTCTGGATCTCATGGAGGAACTCAGGGATTTGGCGATGGTCCGGCAGGAGGAGGTCAAGCGCCGGATGGCAAGGTACTTCGACAAGCATATAAGGGTCAGACAGTTTGAGAAGGGAGATTTGGTCCTAAAAAAGGTATATGCAGTAGGTAGAGGGGCCTCCGTAGGGAAGCTCAATCCCAATTAGGAGGGTCCTTTTGTTGTAAAAGAGGTCTTAAAGTCAGGAGGGTACCACCTCCAGGATGTGTACGGGGTATCCCTCGAGCGAGCCCGAAGTGGTGATGATTTAAAGAGATTTTACCCGTAGCACTTTCTGTTCATTGTACTTTTTATTGTTGTACAATACTTGCAATTTTGATGTGATGGGAGTGTGGGTGACCTTTCTATGGCACCAAGGGTGAGATGAAAGAGAGGAGACCCCGAGCAGACCCGCTGACCAGGTTCTCATCTAGCTGGCAGGGCTGTAGGCTGACTCAGTGGTTGCAGATGGTTTGGAGAGGAGACCCCGAGCAGACCCGCTGACCAGGCTCTCATCTAGCTGACAGGGCTGTAGACTCACTCGGTGGTTAGAGGTTTTGGAGAGGAGACTCCGAGCAGACCCGCTGACCAGGCTCTCATCTAGCTGGTAGGGATGTAGGCTCACTCGGTGGTTGGAGATGGTTTGGAGAGGAGACCCCGAGCAGACCCGCTGACCAGGCTCTCATTTAGCTGGCAGGGCTGTAGGCTCACTCGGTGGTTGGAGATGGTTTGGAGAGGAGACCCCGAGCAGACCCGCTGACCAGGCTCTCATCTAGCTTGCAGGGCTGTAGGCTCACTCGGTGGTTAGAGGGTTTGAGAGGAGACCCCGAGCAGACCCGCTGACCAGGCTCTCATCTAGCTGGTAGGGTTGAAGGCTCACTCGGTGGTTGGAGATGGTTTGGAGAGAAGACCCCGAGCATACCCGCTGACTAGGCTCTCATCTAGCTGGCAGGGCTGTAGGCTCACTCGGTGGTTGGAGATGGTTTGGAGAAATGACCCAGAGCAGACCCGCTGACCAGGCTCTCATCTAGCTGGCAGGGCTGTAGGCTCACTCGGTGGTTGGAGATGGTTTGGAGAGGAGACCCCGAGCAGACACGATGACCAGGCTCTCATCTAGCTGGCAGGGCTGTAGGCTCACTCGGTGGTCGGAGATGGTTTGGAGAAGAGACCCCGAGCAGACCCGTTGACCAGGCTCTCATCTAGCTGGCAGGGCTGTAGGCTCACTCGGTGGTTGGAGATGGTTTGGAGAGGAGACCCCGAGCAGACCCGCTGACCAGGCTCTCATCTAGCTGGCAGGGTTGTAGGCTCACTCAGTGGTTAGAGGTTTTGGAGAGGAGACCCCGAGCAGACCCGCTGACCAGGCTCTCATCTAGCTGGCAGGGCTGTAGTGTCACTCAGTGGTTGGAGATGGTTTGGAGAGGAGACCTCGAGCAGACCGCTGACCAGGCTCTCATCTAGCTGGCAGGGTTGTAGGCTCACTCGGTGGTTAGATGTTTTGGAGAGGAGACCCCAAGCAGACCCGCTGACCAGGCTCTCATCTAGCTGGTAGGGCTGTAGGCTCACTCGGTGGTTGGAGATGGTTTGGAGAGGAGACCCCGAGCAGACCCGCTGACCAGGCTCTCATCTAGCTGGCAGTGCTGTAGGCTCACTCGGTGGTTGGAGATGGTTTGGAGAAGAGACCCCGAGCAGACCCGCTGACCAGACTCTCATCTAGCTGATAGGGCTGTAGGCTCACTCGGTGGTCGGAGATGGTTCGGAGAGGAGACCCCGAGCGGACCCGTTGACCAGGCCCTCATCAAGCTGGCAGAGCCGTAGGCTCACTGGAGGGCAAGTCTAGTGGTAAGAGTTCACGGGGAGAAAGGTCCATATTCATCAGAAGATTGGTGGAAAATCCCTAGAAAAAGGAAGAATCAGGGATCAGGCCAGGGAAGAGGGTCTCTGGTCGACACTCGGCATGGGTGGTCCCGCCCATAGCGAGTGGGCCTTCCTTGTACAAGGCGCAAGCCTGGCGTAGGAAGGTGGGGCCTGTCAAGTAGGGCGGCTGATCTCCAGGGACTTCAACGCAGGTTAATCTTGCGGCGAGATGAGCGCTAATGGTCAGATGATCTCGCGGGTAGTATAGGAGAAGAGAGATCCAAGGTCTCGCGTTTTTAGCTAGCTATTAAGCGAGACGACCGAAGATAAAAGCAGCGATTAAGTAACATATAAAAGGTTTAAACAAAATTTCTTTGGAACAAGAAGAAGAACACCTCGCTATTTTTGAGGAATTGTCTACCAAAATTACAAGTACCAGACAAGATAAAAAAGAAAAAGGGGGAGAGAAGCCACTGGAGCTGATGATTCTGTACTCGCTGCCAGAAGAAGTGATGTCGCCCGTCTCGCCGTATAAGCGGGGGACCACGTCGCGTGAAGTAACTGTCTCGGCATCATCGCGCACCACCCCCATCTCCTTCATCATTTTAAGAACAAGCTCCGCTGTCTTGATATTGGAGTCTCGGCAGAGGGCATCCACCACTTCTACAGAGTAGCGGGAAGGAACGGGAAATTGGTCTGAGGGGAGTGCCGCGCTGTTCCGAAGGCGGAGATTTTCAGCTTTCAATTTCTTGTTCTCTCCCTCCAACTCCTCAATGCGCGAGCGCATCCGGTCGGCAGTCTCGGCATCCTGCAGGAAGAGAACGAGTAAAGGACCATAATGAGCGACGAGTAAGACTAGCAAAGCAGCGGTAAGAAAACTTACCACACCAACCTGGCTCTACGCGAGGAGGTTGTCGGCAACAACAAACCAATTCTCTAGGTCGCTGGATTTCTCCCGTTCCGCGGCGAGACCGGCCTCCGCTTCCTTCCATTTTCTATTATTGAAAACCAGGCGGCGCGAGACCTAGTGCGCGAGTTCCAGGGAGCGAAATTGAGAGTGGGCACTCTTCAGAATGAGATCTCGCGATGCCTCATTGTCTGCGGGCTCAGAGCCAAGGCCACCATATAGCCCAAACCCTAGGGAGAAGGCGTGACTGGTGGGGGGGTCCGACTCTTTCCAGGAAGGAAGGAGAGTGGACACCGACACACAGTTAGCATCCTTGTCCCATAGGAGCACCGGCTCGCCGGCAGCATCATCGGTCACAGGCCCCATGTTGTAATTGGGGTGCGAGGCGGGAGCCGGATGACTGGAGGAGCCAGCCTCGCCGGAAGGGAACTTAGCAGGCTGAACATTGGTTGTGGCAGCTGGCTCTGACAAAACAGTCTCGCGGGCAGGCGAGACGGGTAGTCGGGGAGGTGAGGGAGACGATAAAGAGATGGGGGACAGGGATCCCGATGGCTCTTTCCTTTCTTTGGCAGACTTTTTCTCCTTTTTGAAAGACACTGATTTCTTCACCTTCTTCTTTGGGTTGTGCCGAGAAGTGCCCTCATCCCCGGGCCTCTTCTTTGGGGTGGTGGTCAGCGTGTCCTTCGCGGCCTCCGCCTCCAAACTCGCTAAGGCGAGAGTCTGGTAACTCTGGTAAGGGGGATGAACAGGGATGGTTCTCTCTCCTAGACGGGATGACAGTCAGCAGAGAACAAAAATTTACAAGGCCAAGAGGGGGGACAGGAGTATACCTTCGCCGGGGAAGACGGATGGAAGCGGGTCGATGTCTCGCCTGAGGTAATTGACCTCGAAATGTTTCCCTGCGAAGAAGTCGCAAAGATCCTTCTCGGTACCCCCAACCTTGGGGGTTTCATAGTAGCATTCGGCAGGAGACACCGGGGTGAGAGGAATGCCTCCCAAATCCCCGCGAATGAAGACGAAGCGAGTCAGCCAGTGATGATTTTTATTCGGTGTCTCGCACACCTTTAGGCCTTGGCCTGTGAAGTAAGAGACGCTGTCATCCTTTGTGTGGTAGACGAACAGCTTGCGAAAGACGGTCAATCTAAATTCGATGCGCTCTCGCCGCAGGTAGCAGGCGAAAGCAATCAGCATGGAGATGGCGTTGGGGTTGAATTGGGCGGGGACAACCCCGAAGTACTTAAGAGATAACTTGACCTCTGGCCAAAGGGGAAGCCGCAGCCCCGCCTCGAAGTGCGAGATGGGGAAGGCCAGTTCATTTGGGTAGAAAGTGTTGATGCATTCACCAACTTTGGGCGGGCGAGATAAGTAACCATCAGCGAGGTACGCGCTGGAGAAGCGAGCATATTTTTCCTCTGGCAGCCTACCGAGAGGAAAGTCCTGATCTACAAATCGCTTTCTACAGCGGCTGCGGCCCTCACCTTCTTCCACCTTCTTCTTTCCCATAGCAGGAGAGAAGGCAGCAAAGGGGAAGAGAACGACTTAGGAGAGCGGGACACAAGATGAGTGCAGAAGAGGAGAGGTAGCCGGAAGCTCCAACCGAAAAGACGACCAGGAATAACAGAAGTAGGGGAGTATCTGGATTTGAATTATTTATAAGGAATGAGGGAGAGAGGAGATTGAGCGGGAAAATCAAGCGGCGGGAAATGAAGAGGCACCCGACGCTTCGTCTCTCTCTCTCTCTCTCCCTCTCTCTCTCTCCCTCTCTCTCTCTCTAGAACCCAAGGGGAGGAGGCGCCGCAATAGTTCTTTCGAGGTAAAAGCCATCATTATAAACCGACTAATTAAAAATGGAGCTGATCATGGTAATGATGAAAAACAACATGATATGACAGGCACAGTACCGTAATGATAAAATTGTTCATCCCGCGGAAGGGGGCATCCCACCCAAAAAGGTTTTATACAACGCATCAATAATTAAACATAATTAAATTGACAATGATAGTATAGGAGGGACTGGAGAAGGCGAGACGGTACCGCGATAGCTTAGTTCCGCACCCATTTCCAGCGGCCATATTGACCTCCCGCGAATGGAGGGTGGCCAGGAAGATGAAAGACGCGAGCGGTGACCACGCCGCGGCGCGCGAGACGGAGATGTTCGTCCGTCTCGTTTAAGATGGCTCGGGGGTCTGTCCCGTCCATTCCACCACCAGCTTCCATCTCGGCAGAAAGGCGGTGACACTCTGTTTCTAGCCAGTCCATGCGCCGGTCGGAGGCCTGCTTCTCCAGCTCCATCTCGTGGATTATATGCATGTATTTGCGGAACATCCTAGCCGTCCTCCGCTTCAACTCTAGGGTATCCATGGGATCACCCAAGTAGTCCTTGATCTCGCCAGGATGAGGAAGAGGCGAGAGGGGGGGGGAGACGCGAGATCATCTTCAGTGTCGGAATCAAATTGGATGCCTGCACAGGGAGCGAGAAATCATAAACAAGGATGAGCTCGCATGGGTTGGATAAAAGAAGGTGAATGGGAGGAAAAGAGAGAAGGGTAAGTTCTTACTTGGAATTTGAGGGTTCCCCACAACCCGCGAGAGGTTTTCTTTCAGCGAGAGGGGTGGGGAGGATGCCTCAGGCGAGTCGGTGCGCTGATGAGCTTGGTTAATATTACCAGGAGGAGTGGCGGGCATCGGGGAATCATCAAAGATTCCCTGGAAAAGCGTGGTCAATGGGCGGGACGAAAGAAGAGAGAGAAGAATGAGAAATTACCCATTTCTCTCTAGGAGAGGCGAAAGGATTGTCTGTTGAAGGGGCAAAGGAGGTCGCGTGGCGAGAGGACGGAGGGGCCGAGGGAGGAATACGCCCCAGGTCCGGTAATAGGGCATCCGTGTTGGTTTTATTTCGCCTTCGCACCATCGCGATGCGCTCGCGAAAACTCTGGCTGTGAGACATTCTGAATTAGGAGGAAATGAAGGAAGATAAAAGGGACCCTAATGAAGGCTAGGATCTAATATTTATAGGCCCCATGGGGGGGCACCAAAGATTCTCATGAGTGAATCTTACCATCGCGAGCCGCGGTTGGACTCATCTTTTCGAGGTTAGAGCAACCTCGAAAAGAGCGGGGATTGTGTACAACGTTGGGCTCGCAAGAGGCGGTCCAGCGAGCGAGAAGGGGAGACTAGCGAGATGATAGGATGCCCACCTGCAGGAGGCGAGAGGGGGGATCCTCTGAAGTGGGCGAGACCTCCTAGTCGGCGAGACCTCCTAGTGGGCGAGATCATTCTAGGAGGCGATAGAGCCCACAGGCCGAAAGTGCGGCGAAACGGACAGGGCGGTCGTCTCGCCCGGCAGTGCCTTCCCCACTCATCGTAAGGGAGAAAAGATGCCTTTACCATTTTACCCACAAAGGGGGATTTTACCTTTGTGCCCCAGGTAATTTTACACTTCTACCCCTGGAGGTCTGCATATAGCCCTCCAGAACAGCGAAGTTTGGATATTGGCAGACCCAGCCCAGGGTGTTTTGGTCTTTTCAGGTTGATTCAGAAGTGTTATTTGCAAATCAGATTCAGAGGCCTATAAATAGACCGATAAGGTGCCTGAGAGGGTTGTTGAACCTTTCCACTGTCTTCCTCACAGGCACCTAGCTCAGCATTGGCTAGGGGGGGGGGAAGATCTTTAGTTCTTCCGGGTCAGAGGTGGGACCTCCGAGCTGAGACCCCTCGGTCTGTTTTTAGGTCTCCAACTCTCGTCAGGGTAGTAGCTCAGGAAAAGTACGTGTGGGCTGCATCCTGTTTCGAACTTTAGGGGGAATCAGAAAGCTGGTTCCAACAGATATTACTAAGTCTAGCCAAATGTCGGACATGTACATTTATGTGCCTGTCTCATCACAATATGAACACACATATCAAATACAAATGTGATCATCTGTATTGCGAGGAATTCTTCAAACTATGGACATTATGGACACTATTCCCAACTATATCCCCCTATTTGAAGAAGTCAGAACCTCAAACATAGATGATCCACACATCCACAAAATAAATAGATAGAATATGGGTAAGAAGAGTATTACAAAATTTCTCATATATAATTAAGAGATGAATGTCTTAATGTGTTAGACTATATCATCCCTATCCCGGATGACTATACCCACTCTTGCCCTTTTGACTGCTATCATCTCAGCTGCTTCTTTATTTTGTTTTTACCATGCAAACCAATTGCGAGGCTTGAGTTGATATCTGTAGGCCCAGGTGCATCAACTGGAATTTTTCCCGCCTTTTTCTCTCTTCTGAACTCCTTCGTTACCTCTTCTTGTTTTTCATACTTTGACCATTCCGAAGAAGTGTACAACTTGGCCCACTAAGTTCATTTTTATTTAACCCGATCCCAGACAGAAGTTATTACTATTATTTTGAAAGTTATTTAACTTATGGTTATCTAATCACCTAGAGGGGGGGGGGGGAATATGTGTTTGAGATTTTGTTAAGTCTTTTGCTGATTTTTGAATAATATATCTAGTGCATATCCTTAGATACTACAACAAGAAAGAACACGAGCAACACAACAAACACACAAGGATTTATAGTGGTTCCCCAATTGGGTACATCCACTTTCCCTCCCACCTATCCAACTGATTTGTTGGACTAGGCACAAACTCCACTAGTATGCTCCTCAGAGCTTACACCTCAGGCCCTTAGCCTTACACACAGGTTCACTTCAGAACCCAAACTCAGAACCACAAGGGTTCCTACCTCAGAGCTCTGCAGAGCTCCTGCAGCTCAGTGATCCACTGATCACCTACCTCAGCCTTATTTTTAAGGCCTATAACTCAGGCTCTTCAGCCCTACTACTTTAGGCGCATAGCCCTACTCTCAAAGTGCTTCAACACTCCTACAACACAGTACCCTTCCAGGTACCTACAACTCAGCCTCCTCCAAGGCCAATAACTCAATGACACACTTGTCACCTACAGCTCAGTGAATCTCCAGTCACCTACCTAAGGCACAAGGCCCTATACTCAGGCTAGGAGGATAGCCCTACCTCAGATCCACACTTGGATCCTACCTCAAAGAGCAACACTCTACTACCTCAAGCAATTAAACCCTACAGCTCAGATCCACACTTAAATCCTACCTCAGTGACTAATTAGTCACCTATAACTCAGACATAAAGTGCCCTACACTCAGATCCACACTTGGATCCTACCTCAGAGAGCAACACTCTCCTACCTTAGGCAATTAAGCCCTATAGCTCAGATCCACACTTGGATCCTACCTTAGAGACTAATTAGTCACTTATAACTCAGACACAAAGTGCCCTACACTCAGATTCAGATAACCTGAATCCTATAGGAAATTAATACAGGATGTTAAGAAAAAATAAAACAACTGACTCAGAGATTAATCTCTGAGTCTACTCTGCTGGACTGAGCAGATAACAGTCTAGCTCTCTCTTACTGTAGAAGGGATGAGTCTTCTTCTACAGCTAACTTGTCATTTACTGCACAGATGAGCAGCTATTAGCTTGCTGAATGGATGAATCCGCTTCTTTGTTCACGATAAAACTATCTTGCTGAGCTTGAAGAGCTTCAGCTATCTTCCTTTGCCTTTAAGCTATCTCTACTAGACTTGTGCTTTCAATCTTATTGGATAAGATGAAATCCAGCCGCCTCTTGTTTTTTTTTAATATTCTACATTTATTCTCCGTCGCCCTAATCCCCTTTTCTTTTTCCTTTTTATATGCACTAATTTGAATCAATGACATAAATGTGTGTGGGTGCAGCCAAGGATTGGTGAGCCCCACCTCCTTCAGAAAAATACAAAGTAGCTTTCGGCGCCACTACAACTTTCCCACAACGGCTACATGTAAGTTGACTTTGATTACGTCAGCAATGGTCATCACCATCTGGACTTAAAAAATATTTCAGAAATTCATAAAGCGTTGAGTGATGTTAAGTCACTCAATGCCATCTATCTTAGCTCTTAGCGCTTTTGGACTTGTGAATTTTCTTTGGATTTTTCTCAGCAGTTCTGTCTCAGTGGTCTCAGCAGTTTCTTATTAAAAACTGAGACAAGCTTCTATCTCAGCGCTTTCTTCTCAGCGGTCTCAATGCTTTATTCTTAACTGCCCAAACAACCTTCTGTCTCAACGCTTTCTTCTCAGCAGTCTTAGCACTTTATTCTTAACTGTTGAGACAGCATTTTGTCTCAGTGCTTTCTTATCAATGGTCTCAACGCTTTCTTCTCAGCGGTCTCAGTGCTTTCTTCTCAGCTATCTCAGCTGTCTCAGCCCTTTTTGCCTTCGTTAATTTTTCTATCTTTAGCTGCGTTCGACGATCTGTGAGCTGAGCTCGACGAATTTAGTCTGAACCAAGCTTCTGAATTTACTCAAGGAGTGGTGAGCTGAGCTCGATGATCTGTGAGCTGAGCTTGACGAACTACAACCTGAGCTCGACAAATTCTGAACATCAAGCTTCTGAGTTTAGCTCAATGAACAGTGAGCTGAGCTCGACGATCTGTGAGCTGAGCTCGACGAACTGTAAGCTGAGCTCGACGAATTTTAAGTTTTTCGCCAAACTCATTTTTTCACTTGTTCAAACATGTACTACCTGCATGCATGAACTAAGGCACACATCAAATACATTATGCACCTTAACATGATTGGTGATGCCTCTTCAAATCCTGAGGAACATTGTAGGGCACAATTCCCAACAATCTCCCCCTATTTGAAGAAGGCAGAACACACATCCATGCTAAGGTGAATCAACACAAGAAATATCATGATAGGTCTAATGAAACATTATCATGACAACTAGCCATCCGAGTACAGGATAACTCCCCCTAGATAAGATTACTTACCACTATGATTGAAAGATCAATGGTACAAGTGAATTATCCATCATTGACAATGTGATAGTATGATTAACAACAAAAGCTTTATTAATAATTTACAAGGTATACATTTTGATTAAGATCTACCTAATCATTAACTTAGCCAAACAACAGTAGCAAACTTGTGATTACAGGACATCTATGAAAGAACAACATATTTATTTATTACAGATATACAACTGATAGTTGCATTATACATATATCACAACAATATAGTTAGGGCAAACTCATATTAATTTCATTGATAAAGATTTGATGTTGCTACACTATTGATATTCATTAAAAGACATTGAATAAATGTTTAAAGAACCCAAAGTCTTGCAGCCTCATATTAGTTTCATTTTGATGAACTAGAATCAGCATCCTTGCAAGCAGCAGTCTTGTTCAAGTTTTCAGCTTTGTTCTCCTGCCACTTGAAGTAAATGAATGGCTTTGTAATATATCTAGGAGACATTTTCTTGGGGTTGCTCTTCCTTACCAGATTCTCTTTAAATACTCTTTCCCTTAGGGAATTTCTTTCCAGATGCTTTATCCATTCCTCAAAAGGATATACACTGTCAATACTCTTTAAGATTTGTCCATGGCTTACCCAAGCATTGATTATGATGGATTCATAGACATCACTTAGCTGTTCATGATCAGGATCATCTCTGTTCTCAGCTTTACTCTTTGCCATGAACTCTTCAGCCAATTGAGTTCCTTCCCTCTTTATTTTGGTAGCAAGCTGTGTATCCTGCGCAATTATAGCTTGTGTTGGGAAGTCTAGTTCCTCTAGCCTCTTTCTATCCAGGAGGGGCAGGTGTAGTGCCACCTTAGTGCCTTGAATTACATTGAAGGCTTGATCTTCAATGAGTGTTGATGCCTTAGCATGGCTGCTCTCCCCCCTTTCTGCCTTCTTCAGAGATGGTCTTTTGCAGTAAGGTGGTGTTGGCTTCATTCTTGCTTGATATAGATTTGAATATTCTCTCATTGTCAGCAAGCAGCTAATATTTCAGAAGTATTGCCTCCTTCATAGATTTAAAGACGACATTGGTGACATGCTGATTTACATGATCTGCTGCACCCTTGATTACCTCATCAGTTGCACTCACATAATTCTTGACATATCCTATGTCAGCTGCAAAGAGTTTTTGGCTTGTGTCCAAGGATTTCGTGAGGGTGGTCAGTTTGATGCCAACAATTCCAGCCTTATCAAACCAGGTGGTGACCTGTTTGTTTAAGTGAGAGGTTTCTTCTTTATTTTCATTGACTTTGGTTGGCAAGTCATCCCTCAGTTTGGTAACTGATTGATCAACATACTCATTGAGGGTTATGGTCTGAGCATCCAAGAGTGCTTTGATTTGATTTAGAAATTCCTCATTGGAGATGGGGGTAGATGAAGTATGGCTCATAGGAGGAGGTACAACATTCTTAGCAGGGATCTGAGAAGGCTCTCCCTAAACTATATCACCTATAGTAGGAAATATTTCCTTAGCTAAAGTTGTATTAACACTACTAATTAAGAGGGTATGGGTATTACCTGTAGTGGGTGCAGACTCAACTATTCTGTTGACAACTTGATCCAAGTTTGTCAAATCCATCTGATCATGCACCCCCTCAGACTGAGCATTCTTCTATGGGCTTGATCTATCAAGATAAGTATCTAAAGCTTCAGGAGGCTCATGGTTATCTTCTGTAGTAGGCATATCATCAATTGCAGCTATATCATCAGTATCTGCCAAATCTTCCTCATCTTCTGCAACAACCTCTTCTTCATTGCCAATCTTTGACACTTGTCCTGACCTAGGGCTGGCATGGATTTTATCAACATGCACAATAGTATCCTGGGGTTGAATATTTGCAGAGGATTGACTGAGTGATAAGTCAACCTGCATACCAACATCAGTTGTAGAGGATGATCCAAGCTCTGGTTCAGAGCTGGAAGTTCTTTCTTCCTCAGTAGGTTTCTTCCTTGTACCCTTAGAGGAGTCCTTTATTCCTGAAGGTTGGCTCATTGGTAGGACCCTAGTGAATCTGTCCAAAGTCTTTATGTCCATTCTTTTTAGGTAGTGAATCTTCACCCCATGTTCCTATTTGAAAGTATCAGGATAGGTGTTCACTAGGTATAAGGAAAGAATTCTGCCCATATTTGGAGAGGGTATACAGTCTACTAATCTCTGATAGATGAGAGAAGACCATGAGGTCTTTATACTCAGGATAATTCTGGTCATGACATCAAACATGGACCTGGAGATAGTGTCATGTGTTCCAGGTTTGCAGATAAGGGCTTTCCCTACAATATCTGCTAGCAGTTTGCCTCTATGATTGAAGAATATCCTTTTAAGAGACCCAGATTTGGCCTCATTATATCCACACCATCTGAGAGCACTATCTTTATCTATGACTACAGGCTCTTCTTCCTCGCTAGGTTGACAGAGGGTATAAGAAGGGCCTTTCCTAGTCTCTTAGGGTTTACCTTTATTTTGATATCTTCAATCTTAGACTTAAGAGAGTTTTGAGATGACACTTTAATGTTCGAGAAGAATTCCACTACCTCCTTTTTAAGAATGGTGGACGGTTCAGAAAGGGTGTATTCCAAGCCTTGGACCTCAATCATCCTTAGCACAGCCTTAATCTCAGGGGAGGCATGACTGAATCCATCCCTCACAATTTCATATCCTTCCTGGAGCTCCTTGATGACATTTGGCGCCATTGAAACAGGCGGCAAGACGCTGAGAGGGTTTTGGTCTCAACGACTAGGGTTAAGGCTTTTAAGAGTGGAGTGGCTTTTCGTTTCTTATCGCCTTTATATTTGTATCAAAAAGGTTCAATTATCAATTAAGCATTTTAGCATAAACTTATACATTTCTTTTTAACGGGTTGTGTTACGCTTCTTGTTATGAAACAGAAGATTTAGCGCTTCGATTCTTCTACCTCTCAGCTTTTCTTCTACTTATTTAATGTATGTTTAATTTGTGTCTTCCCTTACTGATTGGATGTACAATCTATTTGACTTAATAAAATTTTTATTAATTTTTAAATATAAGGGGACTTAATCATGTTAATCAGTCAGTTATATTGGCAACCTTATTTTGCACTGATTTATAAGATATTTGGGCTTGAGAGAAAATTCTATATAAGTTAACAATGCCGATAATTATGAAGGATAATTGAATCATTATTATCTGACTGGGTTCATCCTAAGCACATCTAACTTAATTCATAAATTTTCAAACTTAGTCTCTATACTGGAGAGAGAGACTTACCTTGAGGCATGCTGCCTCTAGCTTTTGAGGACTACACACTTAATAGCCTCAACTTTTGTTTATTGCTTTACATGGAGCATAATCCTTGACCAATCATCCTGTCCCAGACATTTGCCTGGAACATCCATTATCCAAGTATCAAGTTTTATTTAGACAGGTACTTGGACTATCCTGCAAAACAGAAATCATTTACCCTTAGGCATTCAACAATAGTTGGGTCCTAGGTTCTTGTTAGTATTATAAAACTTTTTCCCAACTCTCTGCCTGGGCAGATCACCATTCTTTCCACTAGCCATATTCAGGTTGTGCCAACAATCAATGGCAAAATGGCCCACCTTCCCACAACACCAACATCTAGGAATGTTGTACCTTCTCTTCAGGACAGCACAAAATTGTTGTCCGTGAGAGAAGTGAGCAGCTCCAGATTTTGCTGGAAGAGCATATCATGATACTGTTTCCTTCTTCCTAAGTGAAGGTGCTGAAGATCTAAATACACCTGGTCCAGGATGGGCCAATTATATTTTTGGAGCCTGCCATCTAGTGGACTCTTTCATCTCTTTAGATAAAGGATATTTGGATCCAAATCTAAAGAACTTATCATGAGAATTCTAGCTAGAGTTGACAGCATCACTCCTTCTGAGATCATTTGTCTTTACCCCATTGGTAGAGCACACATTAGATTGATCCTTAAGAGTAGATCCAACCTTGACAGTTCTAGAAGGTGATTTTACCTTTTGAAACACTGTCCTCTTATCAGGGAATTCAGATTTGAAATGATGATTGATGTGATTAATACCTAGCTTCTTAGGGACTTGGCAAGTTGTAGCTTTTGACAACTAACCCTGTGACTGAGAAGGGTTAATCACAATCCTCAATTTATCTATGAACTTTTGTTCCAGATATCTAATATACCTTTTCTTCTCTTCTAGAAGCATGGCCTGACACTCAAGACTTTTCTTGAGTTCAGACACCTCATAACGTTTCTTATAAAACTCAATAAATTTATTATTATAAAGAGTTTTATAAGGCTTTAGGACTTCTATCTCGTTGGCATGCCTTTTGGCAAGAATTCTTCTCTTCTTTAGAGCATCTAGGAGTAGTCCATACTTGTCAATCAATTGACTGACATCAGTCTCAGATTCTGAGCAATCTTTATCATAGAATGAAGATGCTCCAGTATTTGGAACTATTACATAGTCAGAGGAAGATGCAGAATTGGAAAGAGGTTGTACCTTGATTGATTCTGAATCTAGCTAACTTCTTTATTCTTCAGGCATTACCATCATACCATGGCATCCATAGTCTTCTTCATCTTCCTCATTGTCACTGTCTGAGTGTGACAGAGGGGCCCTGTTTCCTATCCTGACAGCAGGATATTCCTCTTCTTCTTCTGGATCAGCAGTAATAGATATCAGCCATATATAGGATTCTTCCACTTCATCTTCAAATTCTGAGGAGGAAGAATCTATCCACCTTCTCTCCTTCTTAGTCACAAAGGACTTCTCCTTCTTCTTTCCCTTGTGGTGATGGTGATGTTTTTTCTTCTTATTCTTATCTTCTTCCTTTCTTTTGACTGGGTAGTCAGCAATGACATGCCCAGCCTTGCTGCAATAATAACAGATGACATTAGAGGAAATCTGTTTACTAGTTTTAGGGACATACCTGTCATCCTTGGATGACTTCCTGTGATAAGAGGATAAAGATGGTCTGCTCCTCCAGTCCTTCTTCTTTATGAACTTCTGAAATTGCCTGGAGAAGGCAGCTAGATCTTTATCAGACATGTGGTTGTCTGATGAGCTTGGCTTAGAATTTTCGAAGCTAGATTCAGCTTCCCTCCTTGGTGGTGAGGGAGTCTTTCTTCTACTTCTTCTTGGTGATTCTGCCTTGAATGCCACAGACTTATCCTTGGACTTGAATTGGATGCTCTTCTCCTCTTCTTGTCTAGCAGCCATCTGCATTTTATAGGATAGCAGCTTTCCAAATAAAGTTGGTGGAGGAGTATCTGCCAGCTTAGCCATTTCCCTAATGGCACAAATCTTGGTATCCCAATCTCTAAAGAGAGATCTAAGGAACTTGTCATTTAGCACATAGTTACTGAAGACTCTACCATAGGTTCTTAGTTCATTTACTGTCCTGAAGAATCTTTCAAAACAGTTAGCTACTTTTTCAGTTTTTCTTTGCCTGAAAGCCTCATACTCTTGATTGGGCATGTACTTTCTATCATCTTTAACTTCCTCAGAGCCTTCCATGTAGACCACAAGGGTGTCCCATCTTTTCTCGGAGGTCTTGGAGTGTACAAGATTTTGGAAAGTTGAATCATCAATGGAACTGGCTATAATATTTTGTGCCCTTTTGTCCATGGTGGATAGTCACCTCATCTTTGTCCATTTTTAAATAAGCCTTAGGCACTCTCACGGTTGGATTTATGGTGGAAGCCTTTGTGGGGACAAAGGGGTCGTCCACTACTATTACATAGATCCTAGGGTCAGATGCTTCCATGAACAGTCTGACCCTTTGCTTCCAGATGCCAAATCCTTCCTTCCTGCAGATGGGTAGCTTCATGTCCCCAAGCTCCATATAGTTCAATCCTGACCCCATAATTTTAACTTATAGCTAACCTTGGAGGTATACTCAGATTGTTAAAATCCTTTTTGAGGAACCTCCATCTGATACCACTTGAAAGTTTTTTAACTTAAGGTTAACTAATGACCTAGAGGGGGGGGGGGGGGGTGAATAGGTGTTTGAGGTTTTGTTAAGTCTTTTGCTAATTTTTGAATATTCTATCTAGAGCTTGTCCTTACATACACTTTCCCTCCCACCTATCCAACTGATTTGTTGGACTATGCACAAACTCCACCAATATACTCCTCAGAGCTTACACCTCAGGCCCTTAGCCTTACACATAGGTTCAATTCAGAACCCAAACTCAGAACTACAAGGGTTCTTACCTCAGAGCTCCTACAGCTCAGTGATCCAGTGATCACCTAACTCAGCCTTATTTCTAAGGCCTACAACTCAGGCTCTTCAGCCGTACAGCTTCAGGCACATAACCCTACTCTCAGAGTGCTGCAGCACTCCTACAACATAGTACCCTTACAGGTACCTACAGCTCAGCCTCCTCCAAGGCCTATAACTCAGTGACACACTTATCGCCTACAGCTCAATGACTCTCTTGTCACCTACCTCAGGCACAAGGCCCTACACTCAGGATGGGAGGACAGCCCTACCTCAAATCCACACTTGGATCCTACCTCAAAGTGCAACACTCTACTACCTCAGGAAATTAAGCCCTACAGCTCAGATCCATATTTGGATCCTACCTCAGTGACTAATTAGTCACCTACAACTCAGGCACAAATTGCCCTACACTCATATCCACACTTGGATCCTACCCCAGAGAGCAAAATTCTCCTACCTCAGGCAATTATGCCCTACAGCTCAGATCCACATTTGGATCCTACCCCAGTGACTAGCTAGTCACCTACAACTCAAGAACAAAGTGCCCAACACTCAGATTCAGATAACCTAAATCCTACAGGAAATTAATACAGGATGTTAAGAAAGAATAAAACAATTGACTTAGAGATTAATCTCTGAGTCTACTCTGCTGGACTGAGTAGATATTATTCCAGCTCTCTCTTACTGTAGAAGGGATGAGTCTTCTTCTACAGCTAACTTGTCCTTTGCTGCACAAATGAGTAGCTATCAGCTTGCTGAATGGATGAATCTGCTTCTTTGTTCAAGACAGAACTATCTTGCTGAGCTTGAAGAGCTTCAGCTATCTTCCTTTGCCTTCAGGCTATCTCTGTTGCACTTGTGCTTTCAAGCTTATTAGAGAAGATGAAGTCCAGCCGCCTCTGGTTTTCCTTTTTTTTAATATTCTATGTTTGTTCTCCGTCGCCCTAATCCCCTTTTCTTTTTCCTTTTTATATGCACTAATTTGAATCAATGACATAAATGTGTGTGGGCCCAGCCAAGGATTAGTGAGCCCCACCTCCTTCGAAAAAGGACAAAGCAGCTTTCTGCGCCACTACAGCTTTCCTGCAACGGCTACATGTAAGTTGACTTTGATGACATCAGCAATGGTCATCACCATCTGGACTTGGAAAATATTTCAGAAATTCATAAAGCGTTGAGTGATGTTAAGTCAATCAATGTCATCTGTCTGGCTCTCAGCGCCTCTGGACTTGTGAATTTTATCTGGATTTGTCTCAGCGGTTCTATCTTAGTGGTCTCTGCGGTTTCTTATTAACAGCTGAGACAAGCATATGTCTCAGCACTTTCTTCTAAGCGGTCTCAGCGCTTTATTCTTAACTGCTGAGACAACTATCTGTCTCAGCGCTTTCTTCTCAGCGGTCTCAGCGCTTTATTCTTAACTGCTGAGACAACCTTCTATCTCAATGCTTTCTTCTCAATGGTCTCAATGCTTTCTTCTCAGCAGTCTCAATACTTTCTTCTTATCTATCTCAGTTGTCTAAGCGCTTTTTACCTTAGTCAGGTTTTCTGGCTTTAGCTGCATTCGATGATCTATGAGCTGAGCTCGACAAATTTAGTCTGAACCAAGCTTCTGAATTTAGCTCAAGGAGTGGTGAGCTGAACTCGACAATCTGTGAGCTGAGCTCGACGAACTACAACCTGAGCTCGATGAATTCTGAACATCAAGCTTCTGAGTTTAGCTCAAGGAACGGTGAGCTGAGCTCGACGATCTGTGAGCTGAGTTCGATGAACTGTAAGTTGAGCTCGACGAATTTTGAGTTTTCCACCAAACTCATTTTCTTCACCTATCCAATCATGGACTACCTGACTGAAAAAACTAAGGGATGCATCAAATACATTATGCCCCTTAGCATGATTGGTGATGTCTCTTCAAATCCTGAGGAACATTGTAGGGCACAATTCCCAACAATTATTATTCTTGATCGAGGGGTCCATTGCTCATAATCTGGCCCACTTTCGTTCTCCTCCATGAATTTTCACTTTCTCAGCCTGGTTTTGTCCTCCTCAGAGTCAACAACTGGTTTTTTCCCTTGTCAGTACACACGATAGTGGGATAGTCGGTATCATACATGTCAGGAGGTATGTATACATCTTCTTAATCTAAGTCTTTAATGAAGGGACTGAATTAGAAATACAAAACTGGGAGGTTTTGTGGCTAATGTTCCTGCAAGCCCTATTCTTCCTACTTGTTCTATCCTGTCTGGGTATAAATAAAGGGGTTCTTTCCAAAAGACACTCATAACTCTTTTATAGTCCACATTGCGAGGTTATTATTGGTTTTCTCCCCCTTTCTGGCTTCTTCAAATTTTATTTATTTAATTTCAAACTTAGATGCATCAATTCTGATTGCCATTGTTTGAAAGATGCTTTCCTGATCCTAAAGATCATCTTTGTTGTTGTCAAGGTGTTGTAGTACTTCATTATGGAAATTGAAGATGAACAATTGCAAATGGTTGATTCCATCTTATAGAAATGTGTTTATTCAACGACAAACTACTTAACGATGGTAATATCTTGAATACACAACCTCAGATTGTCATTTATGAACTTCATGACTTTTACATTATTGTACACTGCCCTAGCAGCCTTTACAAACCATCTAGTAATCCCACTGTTGATATGATTGATATTCTCCTTAATAACAGTGATCTGACCCTTCAGATCTTCGTTGACAACCTTGATCAAATTTGTGATGTGAGCTCCTAGAGATTTGCTTTGTGCATCTAACATTTATTTTACTTGTAAGATGGAGCTTGAAGTTTCTTCAACAGTATTTATATCTGTTGGGTATTGTATCCACACTAACCCAGATTTGATGAAGTCACCCTTGAACTAAGATGAATGAAGTTGTATTTGATGCTTTATTTGAGTTTTGTGTTTGCAGGAATCTTAAGCGAAGTGTAGAACAATGTCAGTCTACAATGGGTCACCAAACACATGACCATACAATGTAATCCCTCATTGTGTGTTCCAAAGTATTGACTCATGTGTAGCCTCTCTATTGGAATACACTTCGTATTCAAGCTCTAGGATTAAGTGAAAAGACTTGATGCTGGTCATCCCTTAGAAGAAGAAAAATCTGTCAAGAATATTTTCCTAAGTAAAGTACTCGAGTAGTTCTTTACTTACTCGAGTAATTTACTGGGTTCATACTCGAGTAATAATACTCCTACTCGAGTAGCTAAGATATATCCCGAGTAGTCACTTATGGCTCTCGAGTAGTTAAGACAACTACTCGAGTAGTTTCTTTTCTCCTCTCGGGTTTACAAAAATTTTTCTTCTCAAAGTTTTCTAAGTTAAATACTCGAGTAGTACTGTATAGTACTCGAGTAGTTTTACCTTCTTACTCTAGTAGTCTAAGTTATGTACTCGAGTAGTTCATCTACTACTTGAGTAGTCCAGAATTAATACTCGAGTAGCCCATGATTCCATTCCAGAAAATTTCTCTAAGTGAATTACTCGAGTAGTCATCTTATATACTCGAGTAGTTCTATTTGTCTCGAGTAGTTCATCTACTACTCGAGTAGTCCAGTATTTATACTCGTGTAGTCCAGGATTCCATTCCAGAAAATTTCTCTAAGTGAATTACTCGAGTAGTCATCTCCATATACTCGAGTAGTTCTATTCTCCTCCAGTAGTTCAACTTCTATACTCGAGTAGTGTTGTTTTCCAGTTCCAGAAATTTTCTAAGTCATTGTCTCGAATAGTTTCTTATATACTCGAGTTGTTCATTCAGATATACTCGAGTAGTATTTCTTATACTCGAGTAATATTCTCCACCTCTCGAGTAAGTACTCATGTACTCGAGTATGTTATTTTTGTCACTCGAGTAGCTGATTCCCTTTCTTCTTATTTACTCGAGTAGTTGACTCCATGTACTCAAGTAATTATCTCATTCCCTCTCGAGTAGTTCTTCTCATATACTCGAGTATTCATCTTCTACCTACTCGAGTAGTGTTGCATGTACTCGAGTAGTCTGTTATATCTCGAGTATTTTACTTTGACTTTTCTGAAAATTCGTTAAGTACAGCCTAACGGTCTTATTCATAAACTTTGACGTGATTGGTCCACGTGTCTCTCATAATGACTTAATCATGTCTAATCTTTTCTGATCCTATAAAAGGTCTTGTCTAAACCAACAAACCCTAATCTAAGAACAACGATTATTCTAAAAGAATTTCCGTTTCCTCTTTCTCTCTCCAAGAAACAAAATCCATCGCCGCCGCCGTCGCTGATTCCCGACTGGCTAGGGTTTCATCTTTTGAGGATTCAGATCAAGAAGGCTCTCTAGATCGAGATTCGCTCAACTCCTCATCCTCTGACTAGATCGATCGTGAGAAGCCAAGAAGTTTCAGATCCATTCTTCTCGAGATATCTCTTCATCATTCTGATAAATCCGCAAAGCCTAGAAGAAGAAATTTTTTTTCGATTGTTGCAGATCTGAACAAGGGATCACTGTTTGTATTTCTATACAAAATTTATTTCATTATTGTAGGAGAAATTTCTCCGAGTGTAGGAGCTTTTGTCTCCGAGATTGTAGGAAGTTTTACCTTCCGAGTGTAGATCTGTTTTGTGGATCGAGATTGTAGGAACGTGGTTCCGAGGGTAGGATTGATTTTCAATCTGAGATAGTGGAGTAGTCGAGTCTAGTGTATTGCTAGATCGGTGAGGGAAAGTGGATGTACCCAAGGTTGGGGAACCACTATAAATATTGCCTCGTCTATGTTTGATTCGTAGATAGATCTGTGCTTTGATTTGTAATTTTTTATTCCTCAAAAAGACGCACAATTTACCTATTCACCCCCCTCTAGGTGATTTAGGTAGACAACTATAAACTTTCAATTGGTATCAGAGGGAGGTTGATCGTTAAAAGTTTAACACCTTGATCAGATTGTTCAATAGTTGTCTTTTGAGATCTACCAAAAATGGACAAGGCTAATGATTTTGCCGAGCTTCCTTTGTACACCAAAAATAATTTTCCCATGTGGAAAGAGAGAATCAAGTTCTTTATGGAAGCTGTGGATCCAAGGATCTTCTTGATAGTTGAAGAAGGTCCTTACATTCCCATGATCGTCTCCACTATAGATCCAACTAAGAAAGTCTCAAAGAAACTTATGGATCTAGATAAGGATGAGATTGCACTTGTTTCCTTGGACAAAAAGACAAAAAATATTATAGCAAGTGCAGTCGATGAGTCAATGCTGCAAAACCTGATTCACTGTCAGTCTACAAAAGAGATGTGGCAGTCACTAGTTACCTTGATGGAAGGTACAGAAGAATAGAGGGATGATAGAAGATCCCTTCTTAATCAGAAGTATGAAGCTTTCCGACAAGAAAATAAAGATACCATTTCTGACACCTTTGAGAATTTCTTCAAGATAGTGAATGGGCTAAGGGTCTATGACAGAGTCTTCACTAATGGAGAATTAAACGATAAGTTCTTAAGATCCCTAACTAAGGAATAGGATAACAAGGTCTGTGTCATAAGGGAGTTTGGAAAACTGGCCGAGACAGATCCTTAGAATCTCTTCGAGAAGCTTATATCATATGAGCTTCAACTCAACACCAGAAAGGCTAAAGAAGAGAAGAACGGGTCTGCATTCAAAGAGAACTCTGTTGCTTTAAAGGCAAACACCTCTAAGAAGACAAAGGTTGTTCCTCCTACTCCAGCACAGGAAGTAGTGAAGAAGAAACCTCAGAGCCAAGCACCTCAGGCTCTGAACTATCAGAAGGAGAGTACTCACTACTCTCTCGACAGTTCAAGAAATTCTTGAACAAGAAGAAGAAATGGAAAGGCAAGGATGCCTCCTATAGAAGATCACGACACGCTGGTGATCGTCAACATAAAGGCTCAAGCAGCCATGACAGGTATAATTCTAAACATAACAAACATGTTTTGACTGACATTATTTGTTATTGTTGTAATAAGTCAGGACACGTCATCGATGACTGCCCTCACAAGAAGAAGGAGGGTGGTATAAGAGAGGAAAAGAAGTCCTCGTACAATAAGAAGAGGATAGAGAAGAGCTTGATGGCCAAAAAGGGCAAGACTCTTAGTGACTCTGACTCATCTGAGTCAAGTGAAGAAGAAGAAGCCTATTTTGGGCTCATGGCTCAAACTGATAATAAACAAGATCCCCAGTTCACTGGGAAGGTAAACTCTCACACTCCTCTTTCAGATTCTGAAGTTTCTGAACATGATTGTGAGGATAGCTCTTTTGACGATGAGTCAGAACTCATGACCCAATATAAGGAGTTAATCATGGCTTACGATAAATGTCGCTGAGTCGTGAAAACTCAGGCTAAAGAGATAAAGTCTCTCAAAGCTGAAGAGAGTGCCTTAAGAGAGAAAGTCTCAAAACTGACTCGCTCGAAGAGAACTTCAATAATGCTATTGAAGAATATAAGAAGACTCTAGAGCACCTTGATCTTAAAGAGAAAATCATCAAAGAGTTGGAAGAACAACTCGCCGCTGAAAAGAAACTTGTTGAAAGTTTCTCGAAGCCTAAGACTATTCTTCCATTCGTTGCTGAATTCTCAGCTAAGGCCCAGGGTGCTGGACTAGTTCATGAAGAAGCTCCTAGTAAGTCTTCTAGGAGAAACAAGGCCCAACGGAAGAATAAGGCCGCCAAAAAGGCCTTAGCCAAAGAGAAGGGGAAAGCCCCTCAAGATCAGACCTCGTTCAAAAATGTTATATTTCCTTCAAACGAGTTTGATCTTGATTCATCTTACGGACACTTTGCTAGGCCTACTTATGTAGAGCCAAATTCCTGCTATCAAGGATGGTCTCGCCCCAGAAACTTTGGTGAGAGTGTCTTTAAGGCACCCTATGAAAAAGTCATTCTTCAGAGCTATGGCCCTTTCAATCATGGTCATAACTTCAAGAAGACACCAAAGGCAAAGCCTGTTGTAGAAAAGCCAGTGAAGGAGAAGAAAGCATGTGATTGTCATCATCATGAAGCTTCTTCCTCCAAGAATGCTGCCCCTGCTAGACCACAATTCCAAAAGGTCAAGCAGGAGAACATAAGGTAAAGATACAATAGATTTGACTATTGGTGGTGGCAGAATTGATCACTTTGCCATTGATTGCTGGTTTAATCCCAGAAATGCTACAGCCTCTCATGTTGGCAACATGAGAAAGATCACTCCTAATGCTAATATTCGTAGGGGGAGTGTTCCAACCCGAGACCAAGGATCCAAACGTATTTGGGTTCCTAAGGCAAACTGATTGTGATTGCAGGTATGTCCAAAGGCCACCAAAACGCCAATCTGGTATTTAAATAGTGGATGCTCTCGGCATATGACCGGGACAAGAAGCCTAATTCAGAACTTTACTCCAGTCGTGAACGGACCGAAGGTCATCTTTGGAGGTTCAGACCGTGGAATTACTAAAGGCTACGGTATGATTACGAATGGTAATGTATCATTCTCAGATGTTGCTTACGTTGAAGGTTTGGAACATAACCTTATAAGCATAGGCCAACTCTGCGATAAAAGATACATAGTTGAGTTTCACGCTGATAAGTGCTTGATAAAATCTATTGCCAATATGGAAATGATTCTATCCGGTACTCGAAGCAGAAACATATTTTGCTTGAATTTCATTTGTATAGATTCTTCGACACCAGTGTGTTTTTTAGCAAAAGATAGTGCGTCGCTTGGTGACCAATGGCACAAGAGACTAGCACATATTAATTTCAAAACTATTAATAAATTATTTTCAATGAACTTAGTACGTGATGCCCCAAATGCCAAGTACGTCAAAGATAGACCCTGTCATGCATGTGTAAAAGGCAAGCAAACAAGGGCTACCTTTAAAAGCATTATTGGCAAGGATTCTAATATATGTCTTCATCTACTGCATATGGACTTGTTTGGTCCACTGCAAATTAGAAGTTTGGGAGGTAAGGATTATACGTTAGTAATTGTTGATGATTACTCACGCTTTGTGTGGGTGTTCTTTCTAAAACACAAGTCAGATACCTTCGACATCTTTACTAATTTTGTCAGGCAAGTTCAGAATGAGTACAACTGCTCCATAGTCAAAATCAGAAGTGACAATGGAACAGAATTCAAGTCTGGGGCCATGATAGAATTTTATGAAAGCTTAGGTATCTTTCATGAGTTTTCCTCTCCTCGTACTCCACAACAGAATGGAGTGGCCGAGAGAAGGAATAGAACACTCATAGAGGCCTGCATGACCATGTTGAGTGATGCTTCACTTTCGGAGTACATTTGGGCTGAAGCCATCAACACTGCATGCCACGTGCAAAATCGAGCCCTCATAAACAAAAACCACGATAAGACACCTTACAAACTTCTGAAGGGCAGGAAACCGACAGTCTCAAATTTTATAATCTTTGGCTGTAAATACTTCGTGCTCAACAATGGCAAGTATCATACTACTAAGTTTAGCGAAAAGAGTTTTGAAGGTATTTTTGTAGGTTATAGTAGCTGTAGTAAGGTATACAGGATCTTTAATATAAAAACCCTGGTCGTGGAAAAATCGATACATGTTGTATTTGATGAAACGAGTTTGCTGCAAAGCAACTCTTCTATTGTGCTTATTGAAGATGCAGGTGCAAAGCTGAAAGAAATTAGCTTGGATGGACCGTCCGAAGATAAAGGTGAAAAGTTCATCAAGATCACAACTCCAACCCCTATTGGAAAGGCTGATGATCAAGATGAAGAAGTCATCCAAGATAAAGAAGTCACTCCGGTGATAGAAGATAATCCAGATGCAAGGACTCTAGAGATCAAACATCTGAAGGATCACCCCATGGACTAGAACATAGGAGATCCCCGGGATGGTGTCAGAACTCATAGAGGTACAACTAATGAGAATCTATACTTAAGTTTTCTCTCGCAGGTTGAACCAAAGAAGTTTGAGGAAGCAAACTCAGACGCATCGTGGATAATGGCGATGGAAGAAGAACTAAACCAGTTCAAGCGCTGCAAAGTATGGAAGCTTGTTCCAATACCCATGGTAAGAACGTCATTGGGACAAAATGGGTCTACAGGAACAAGATGGACGAGGATGGAACGATAGTAAAGAACAACGCCAGACTTGTCGCAAAAAGCTATCGTCAAGAAGAAAGAATCGACTTCGACCAGACGTACGCTCCAGTGGCAAGGATGGAGGCAATAAGGTTATTCCTAGAATATGCTGCACTCAAAGGCTTCACTGTCTACCAGATGGACGTGAAGTCTGCCTTCCTTAATGGTGACATAAAGGAAGAGGTGTATGTGGAACAACCTCTAGGTTTCATTGATTCTAACTTTCCTGATTATGTTTACTTACTGCATAAAGCATTATATGGTCTGAAACATGCTCCTCGAGCTTGGTATGAGACGATGTCTAGCTTTCTACTTGAGAACAAGTTCATAAGGGGAAAGATAGACAAGACATTATTTCTTTGGGAAATTAAAGGCAAGATTTTGCTAGTGCAAATCTATGTCGATGACATTATTTTTGGCTCTACTGATGACAACCTCTGCAAGAAGTTTTCAAAACTTATGCAAGGAAAGTTTGAAATGAGTAGTATGGGCGAGCTGAAGTATTTCTTAGGGCTTCAAGTTAAACAGTCTGAAGATGGAATTTTCATCTCACGGACCAAGTTCGCCGAAGAGCTGATCAAGAAATTTGGAATGGAGAACACAACCTCGATGAGTACTCCAATGGGTTCCACTATGTCTCTGAACAAGGATGAAAAAGGGAAACCTTTTGATGAAACCAAGTACAGAAGCATTATTGGATCCTTGCTCTACCTTACTGCAAGTAGACCTGACATAATGTTCTCAACATGTGTCTGTGCTAGATTTCAGGTGAACTCTAAGCAATCTCACTACGCTGCTGCAAAGCGGATTCTGAGATACCTTAAAGGTACACCAAATCTTGGCTTATGGTACCCAAGAAGTAATGACAACGAACTAATAGGCTTTTCAGATGGAGATTTTGCAGGGAGCAAAGACGACAGGAAAAGCACTTCCGGGACATGTCAATTCTTTGGAAGAAGACTTATCTCCTGGAGTAGCAAGAAGCAAAACTATGTGGCAATCTCAATGGCTGAGTCAGAGTACATCTCTGCAGGCAGTTGCTGTGCACAATTACTTTGGATAAAGAATCAGTTTGAGGACTACAACATGAATTTTGAAAATATTCCATTGTTTGGGGACTCTTCCAGCGCAATAGCAATATCCAACAACCCAGTCTCGCACAGCCGGACAAAGCATATAGAGCTAAGGTATCACTTCATCCGGGAGCATGTGGAGCATGGTGACATAGACCTTCAATATGTATCTACAGATAGGCAAATTGCTGACATTTTTACGAAGCCGCTGGACGAGACCAAGTTCTCATTCTTCAAAACAGAACTTGGTATGCTCAACAAAGAAGACTAAAGAAGCTGTACTTTCAAGAAGGCTCAAGGCTCAAAGATGGAATTGGACAAAAGAGCTGAAGCAATCAAGGTGAAGATTTGTGAAGAAGTTGGACTCTTCAAAGAAGATGCTATTACCAAGCTATCTATTGAAGTCAGAAAGGGGGAGGGATTGGTAAAAGAATATCTAGAAAATGATCATAGTCTTTTGCTTGCTTACTCTGTTTTATATACTTAACATTCTTTTTATGTCCATAATTCACCTTAGTGTAAAGGGTTCTGACGTCTACAAATAGGGGGAGATTGTTGGGTATTGTATCCACACTAACCCAGATTTGATGAAGTCACCCTTGAACTAAGATGAATTAAGTTGTATTTGATGCTTGGTTTGAGTTATGTGTTTGCAGGAATCTTATGGGAAGTGTAGACCAATGTCATTATACAATGGGTCACCAAACACAGGACCACACAATGTAATCCATCATTGTGTGTTCCAAAGTGTTGACTCATGTGTAGCCTCTCTATTGGGATACACTTCATATTCAAGCTCTAGGACTAAGTGAAAAGACTTGATGTTGGTCATCCCTTAGAAGAAGAAAAATCTGTCAAGAAAATTTTCCTAAGTACTCGAGTAGTTCTTTACTTACTCGAGTAAGTTACTAGGTTCATACTCGAGTAATAATACTCCTACTCGAGTAGCTAAGATATATCCCGAGTAGTCAATTATGGCTCTCGAGTAGTTAAGACAACTACTCGAGTAGTTTCTTTTCTCCTCTCGAGTTTACAGAAATTTTTCTTCTCAAAGTTTTCTAAGTTAAATACTCGAGTAGTACTGTATAGTACTCGAGTAGTTTTACCTTCTTACTCGAGTAGTCTAAGTCATGTACTCGAGTAGTTCATCTACTACTCGAGTAGTCCAGAATTAATACTCGAGTAACCCATGATTTAAATTCCAGAAAATTTATCTAAGTGAATTACTCGAGTAGTCATCTTATATACTCGAGTAGTTCTATTTGTCTCGAGTAGTTATTCTACTACTCGAGTAGTCCAGTATTTATACTCGTGTAGTCAAGGATTCCATTCCAGAAAATTTCTCTAAGTGAATTACTCAAGTAGTCATCTCCATATACTCGAGTAGTTCTATTCATCTCGAGTAGTTCAACTTCTATACTCGAGTAGTGCTGTTTTTTAGTTCCAGAAATCTTCTAAGTCATTGTCTCGAGTAGTTTCTTATATACTCGAGTAGTTCATTCAGATATACTCGAGTAGTATTTCTTATACTTGAGTAATCTTCTCCACCTCTCGAGTAATTACTCAAGTACTCAAGTATGTTATTTTTGTTACTCGAGTAGTTGATTCCTGTTCTTCTTATTTACTCGAGTAGTTGACTCCATGTACTCGAGTAATTATCTTATTCCCTCTCGAGTAGGTCTTCTCATATACTCGAGTAGTCATCTTCTACCTACTCGAGTAGTGTTGCATGTACTCGAGTAGTCTGTTATATCTCGAGTATTTTACTTTGACTTTTCCAAAAATTCGTTAAGTCCAGCCTAACGGTCTTATTCATAAACTTTGATGTGATTGGTCCACGTGTCTCTCATAATGACTTAATCATGTCTAATCTTTTCTGATCCTATAAAATGTCTTTTCTAAATCGACAAACCCTAATCTAAGAACAACGATTATTTTAAAAGAATTTTTGTTTCCTCTTTCTCTCTCCAAGTAACGAAATCCGTCGCCGCCGCCGTCGCTGATTCCCGACCGGCTAGGGTTTCATCTTTTGAGGATTCAGATCAATAAGGCTCTCCAAATCGAGATTCGCTCAACTCCTCATCCTATGACTAGATCGATCGTGAGAAGCCAAGAAGTTTCAGATCCATTCTTCTCGAGATTTCTCTTCATCATTCTAATAAAGTCGCAAAGCCTAGAAGAAGAAATTTCTGGTCGATTGTTTCAGATCTGAACAAGGGATCACTGTTTGTATTTCTATACAAAATTTATTTCATTATTATAGGAGAAATTTCTCCGAGTGTAGGAGCTTTTGTCTCCGAGATTGTAGGAAGTTTTACCTTTCGAGTGTAGATCCGTTTTGTAGATTGAGATTTTAGGAACGTTATTCCGAGTGTAGGATTGATTTTTAATCCGAGATAGTGGAGTAGCCGGGTGTAGTGTATTGCTAGATCGGTGAGGGAAAGTGGATGTACCCAAGGTTGGGGAACCACTATAAATCTTGCCTCGTCTGTGTTTGATTGGTAGATAGATCTGTGCTTTGGTTTGTAATTTTTTATTCCGCAAAAAGAAGCACAATTCACCTATTCACCCCCTCTAGGTGATTTAGGTAGGCAACTATAAACTTTCAATGTCTGAGATATCAAGAAGGTCGGAAGATTCTACTGTAATCTTTTGGAGTGGTGCATATGGTTGATCAACTTCTTCATCTAGGGGTGCAGGAGAACTCGATACATATACTGGAGCTACTGTATCGCTCACTGGTAGGTTTCTAACCTCTTCAAGAGGAATGAGGTCTCTCCAGACATTCTTAACATTTTAGACAACATGTCTTCTTCACCTGGTATTTTTGCACTTTTTTCTCCCTCCTCGGAATTCTCATCGAGGTTCTCTTGGACATGGAACATAAAGTGAGTTGTGTCCTCAGCCTCTTGAGACACAATTATCTCTTCACCACTTTTAGCAGGGAGCTTAATGTGAGACTCCCCTTCACTTGCAACATCATCTTCCACCATTTCTTTAGCATTGCTTTGTTCTGGATTGTCACGACCCGCATTTTCTCCGTATTCAAAAATACGTCAGAGTAGAGAAACTATGCGCTGTGATGCCATGCCATGCAGGGGACAACTGCAGACGCTCAGGCAGCCCATGCTCACATTTACTTCAAGTAAAAGATTTATAACTTTTAGTTAAAAATAATGCATATAAATTAATAGAGTTAATGACTGTGTCCCTCGGTCGGGTGGACTACTAGTCCATAGGTGAGAGAATATATATATTTTGCGCGGCGGAAAATACCGAGTTAGCTCATTTGTTAACCTACGTGAGAGTGAGGGTCCAGTATCATAAAATGATGATGTGACTTCTACATTTACTATATATATATAGAAATCGTTTGTACGCTTAAAATTAGTATATTTAGTAGTTGAAGTCATGTCTTGCCAATATTCCAGAATGCAGTTTTGCATACTTTAAAATAACTAAATGCATCCTAACATAAATCCTTCCCAGAGAGAAAGAACAATCAGGTAAAAAGTAACAGCAGTAACAGCAGCAAGTAGTCCAGCACAGAAAAGTCAAGACTATGGGCGTCAACAACTGACACGAACCCACAGAAAACAAAAAAAATCTGGCCAGTCTAAACAAGACAACTACCTCAAGCTCAGAGGTGGAATCAAACGGCCACAGAAACCAGCAGCACCAGAAGCCCAACACTATCAGCTAAACCTGCTACAGCTCTGATCTTGAGGCACTCAAAAGAAGAACACCTCAGAAGCAAGTTACAAGTAGTGCAAGAGTAAAAGCAGACTACACAAACCTCAAAGTGAAGGAAAATGAAAAGCGACTGCAAAAAAAATGGTCAGCAGAGTAAAAGTAAGAAACAGTAAAACTAGCCGAGCAAGAAAGGCTAAACACATTATTAAGACAGAACAAGCACCAGCAACAGAAGTTCAATCTTTCATTAATAATTACTATGCCAAGGGAGAAACCCCAACACGCACAGTCTATCTGAGTATTAAGCACTATGCCGAGGGAGGACCCCAACGCGCACAGTTCATCTCAGTATTAAACACTATACCGAGGGAGGACCCCAACACGCAGAGTTCATCTGAGTATTAAACATTATGCCGAGGGAGGACCCCAACGCACACAGTTCATCTGAGTATTAAACATTATGCCGAGGGAGGACCCCAACGCGCACAGTTCATCTATGTTTCTTTAGTTACATAATTATACAAGCAGAGTTCATTTTTTTCATCATAAACTCAAGGGATAACCAACCAAGTGGACTGCATAAGAGCATTTCAAAGTAAAGCAAGTGAAGTTTAATCAAGAAAAAGAAAAAACGAACAAGATGACTCGATGGTTATAACAGCACGACAACTAATTTATTTACTAATTCAATGGACTAGAATTTTGGGGTTAAGGCTCTAGGGACATCAATTCACAATTCCAGGAATAGAGGGGGGGAGTTAGGATTTCAGGACAAGTATCTCAACAATCGAAACATAATAATCTCAAACAAATGTAGAAAAAGGGCAAAAATTTAGAATCAAGAATAAGAGGGAGAGCAGGAACACCACTTGCCTCGATTTACCGGAAAAACTCTCAAATCTCCACACGTCGCGATAGGAGCCGAAATCTGAACGAAAATATTCGAAATAATGGTTAAGTCCGAAAACCCTAACAAGAAAAATCTCGAGAAACAGGGAAGAAATTACCACGAGGCCGCAGCTCTCGATGAGAGCTTTCCAGATCTATGATCGGTTTGAAATTCCAAGCACCGGAGCACCGTCAACGGCCACCGGAAGGATTAAGGACGGACAACCTCTTTCTCGCTCACGCCGCTCTGGTTCGGGAGGAAAAAGGAATCGGAGAAGATGAAGAAGATATTTATACTAAAGTGATAACAGGAAGAACAAACAAAATAGACCGGGTTCGGCTGAACCAGATTCTCCGAGATAGGAGGGAAGGATTACTCGAGTACTAAGGGGATTACACGAGTACAACACAGGGATTACTCGAGCACTAAGTCACTTACTCGAGTACAACAAGGGAATTACTCGAGTACAAGGGAGGATCCACTCGACGAAATCTGCTCGAAAATCGTCGAACGCAATTTAAAAATCATCGAACTCAATTCGAAGGTCCAGATCGTCGAACTCAACACGAAGATCCGCTAGACCTACAACAAGCTCCGCTCGACGATTCGTCGAGCTCAGCACGACAATCGTCGAGCTCCGCTCGACGATCGTCGACCTCCAGACAGCGACCATAAAGGAAAAACAATCGTCGAGCTCCGCTCGACAATCGTCGACCTCAGACAGCTACTAGTAAGGAAAAACAATTATCGAGCTCCACTCGACGATCGTCGAACTCGACACAATGCCCAGAAGGAAAAACAATCGTCGAGCTCCGCTCGACAATCGTCTAACTCGATACAGCGCCCAGAAGGAAAAACAATCGTCGAGCGGAGCTCGACGATCGTCGAACTTGATACAGCGCCCAGAAAAGAAATAAAATAAAATATAATAAGGTTGGTTCGACGAAATCCCAAACCTTTAGAAGGACTTCCCGAGAATCAAATCAAGCAGTCAATAATATAGCAATTATCGTGTTCCGATGGTTGAACAAGGAACTATGAGATCAAAACAAAGGCTCAAACGTGCCGAATTAAACGAAACTAACGCCGTAGGCGAAAACTGCTGCTACGGACACAACGACGAAGTCAAAAACAAAATCCTACGAGTCATTCCTGAGATATTAACCGCCAAAACATGCGGCGAACAAAAACAAAACCCAAAACTACGATCACGCGTCGAGACTCCAAAAACGCTCGGGTTGCGACGAAACTGGACGAGCACGTCCAAAACTACTCAAATCCAACACTCGACATTAAAAGTAATGCCACAACGTCATAAATCTGACGTTGCCCAAACAAATAAAATCATCGAAAAATCGGGGGCGTTACAGTCACTCCCCCTAAAAAGAAGTTTCGTCCCGAAACTTAAGACAACTCCAAAACCAAACCAAAATTGATAAAACTATGCATAACAGAAAACATAACAACATACCCGAAACTAAGAGAAGAGGTGCGGATGAGATTCCCTCATCGCCAATTCCAATTCCCAAGTCGCACCTCTTGCTTCCTGATTTCTCCAGAGAACCTTAACCATTGGAATTGTTTTCTTTCCTAGCACACGATCTTGCGTCTCCAGAATACGAACAGGTTCTTCAACATACGAGAGATTAGGCTGGAACTGGGGTACTGATCCAAGGACATTCCGATCACTACGGACACACTTTCGCAACTGGCTCACGTGAAACACGACGTGAACACCAGGGAAAGAATCAGGCAACTCCAGTCTATAGGCAGAAACTCCAATGCGCTCCAAAATCTGAAAAGGCCCCACATACTTGGGATCTAGTTTATGGTTTCTTCCAAATATTTTAACACCCAGCATCGGAGAGACCTTCAGAAACACCATGTCCCCAACTGCATACTCCAGATCAACTCTGCGCTGGTTTGCATACTTCTCATATCGCTCCTGAGCTAACCTCAGCTTTTCATGAATATACATTACTGAAGTACTCATATCCTCCAGCACTTCCGGTCCGAGCAACGGCTTCTCGCCAACTTCTACCCAAAACAGGGGAGTTCGACAACGTCTTCCATATAAAGCTTCAAAGGGCGCCATCTGCAAACTTTCCTGATAACTATTATTGTACACAAACTCCATCAATCTGAGGCATTTATCCCAAGCCCCACCATGGTCCAGAATATAACATCTAATCATATCATCCAAGATCTGGTTAACTCTCTCCGTCTGACCATTTGTCTGAGGATGATAGGTAGTAGAATACCTAAGGTTAGTACCTAGAGCTCCTTGCAAGCTTTGCCAGAAACGAAACATGAATCGGGAGTCTCGGTCTGACACAATACTCGTAGGTACACCATGAAGTCTGATTACTTCGTTCAGATAAAGTTCAGCTATCTTTTCCATGGAATAACTAATCTTGAAAGGCACAAAGTGGGCACACTTGGTTAGTCTGTCCACGATAACCCACACTGCATCATGCCCTCGGGGAGATCTAGGCAAACCGGTTATGAAATCCATGGATAAACTCTCCAATTTCCAACTCAGTATATCTAAGGGCATTAACTTACCACCAGGCCTTCTGTGATCAGCCTTGACACACTGGCAAGTATAACATTCCGATACAAATCTTGCGATGTCATTCTCCATGCCTGACCACCAAACAATCTGCCTCAAATCTCTGTACATTTTCGTGGAGCCAGGATGATATGTAATACTGGAACCATGCGCTTCACTGCATATTTTTGATCGGATGTCCCCAACAGCGGGAATACAGTATCTGTCACGGTACTTTAGGGTACCCACGTCGTCAATTGTAAAGTCAGGTAATTCCCTTTTCTCAGCTCTACTGCGGAGGTGCTGCAAGTCAGGATCGTCCTTCTAATGTAGCCTAGTGAGAGTAATCCACGAAGGGTCAGCCACCTCTAGGCTACTCGTCAAAGCGCTATTCCCTACGGTTATGTCCATGAGCAAGAACTCTTCAACAAGGGATTGCACCGAAAGGTTAAAGATGTGTGCGGGCTTCCGGCTCAACACATCTGCTACTACATTAGCCTTGCCGAGATGATAAAGGATATCGACTTCGTAGTCCGCAACATACTCTAACCATCGATGCTGGCGCAAATTCAGTTCCTTCTGAGTGAAGACATATTTCAAACTTTTGTGGTCTGAATAAATTTTGCACGACACTCCATACAGAAGATGTCTCCACAACTTCAAGGCATAAATGACGGCAGTAAATTCCAGGTCGTGCGTAGGTCAATTCTTTTCATGCACCTTCAATTGTCTTGATCCATACACAATCACTTTGCTGTCCTGCATCAACACGCAACCGAGTCCAACTCGCGAGGTGTCCACATAAACAACATACTCCACTCCTTCCACTGGAAATGCCAACACGGGAGCAGAGCACAAACGCCTCTTGAGCTCTTGAAAAGCTTCCTCACAAGCATCAGTCCAAACAAAAACTGCGCTCTTTTGCATAAGCCTGGTCAACGGCGCAGAGAGAACAGAGAATCCTTCCACAAATCTTCTGTAGTAACCTGCCAACCCTAAGAAGCTCCTTATCTCCTTAGGCGATGTAGGTCTCTTCCAATCCAAGACCGTAGCTATCTTTGCAGGATCCACTGAGATACCATCCTTACTTACAATGTGTCCTAGGAATGACACCTGAGGCATCCAGAACTCACACTTGCTAAGCTTCGCATACAGCTTGTGCTCCCTCAGAGTAGACAAGACCAAGCGCAAGTGCAAGGCATGCTCATCTTCATTTCTAGAATATACTAGGACATCGTCAATGAATACCACCACGAACTTATCCAGAAAATCTTTGAACATCATGTTCATCATGTCCATAAAAGCTGGCGGTGCATTCGTTAATCCAAATGACATTACCAAAAATTCAAAGTGACCATAGCGAGAACGAAAAGCAGTTCGCGGAATGTCTGACTCCCGAATTCTCAACTGATGGTAACCTGAACGGAGGTCAATCTTCGAGAACACGGAGCTACCCCACAACTGATCGAACAAATCATCAATCTTAGGCAACAAATATCTGTTCTTAATTGTCACCTTGTTTAGCTCTCGATAATCAATGCATAGCCTCATTGTTCCATCCTTTTTCTTCACGAAGAGCACTGGTGCACCCTAGGGGGAAGAACTGGGTCTAATAAAACTGCATTGCAATAACTCATCCAGTTGAGTACGCAGCTCCTCAAACTCACGCGGTGCAATGCGGTACAGTGCCTTTGCAATAGGGCGAGTGCCTGGCTCGAGGTCTATAACAAACTCCACCTCTCTCTCAGGAGGAAGTCCGGGAAGGCTAACTGCAAAAACATCCAGAAACTCACACACCACAGAAACGTCCTCTACCCGAGGCTCAACCGGTGTAACTCCCAGAACAGAAATGGAGACAAGAAAAGATTCATAGCCAGACTCTAGAAATTTGCGAGCACGTACCGCAAAAATGATCGGAGATTCATGATGCGGCAAACCATACACACTCATGGGCTGGCCATTGCTACCTTTGAAATCCAAGCACTTGTGCTTGCACTGGATGACGACATCATAGCTGAACAACCAGTCCATGCCCAAAATCACGTCAAAGTCTACCAGATCTAGCACCTTCAGATCCGCAAATGCTAGAAATCCGCCTAGGGAGATGGGGCATTTTTGGATACCCTGGCTTGACCTCACCAACTCTCCTGAAGGAAATTTGACATTTATGGAGGTGTCTAACTAGTCGAGAGCCCAGCGATGTCGGTCTACAAAACTCCTTGCCACAAAAGAGTGAGTAACACCCGAATCGAACAAAACGGGCGCCCACTTATTCTTCACCTTAAATTCACCTAAACACATAGCGCACGCAACTAATATGAGGAAACCATAAATCTACCAAAAGAAATTACTAGCTGAGTCAGAGACTAACATGTGATCACTTGAGTAGAAGATTGGGCTTCCTCCTTGGTCAGCACATTCAACTTTCCTTTTCCCTTATCCACGAGAGGCGGGGGCGCCGGTAAAGTCTGCAACGGAACTGCATGCAGCGCAGGCTGGCTCTACGGGAAATTAGCCCTCATGTGCCCTTTTTGGCCACAGAGATAACAGGCTCCAGCCTTCTTGCGACAACGGGCCACATCATGCCCAGTCCTCTGATAATATGAACAGACAGGACCCCCCTTGGGAGCATCCTAGATCGCATGCACCTGAGATAGCTTCTGCGCATCTAGTCTCTTAAAGCACTTATCGAAAGGGTGCCCTGCCTTACTACAGAAGCTACACGCCTCTCTTCTATCCTTCTTCGCTGCAGGGCTAGATTTCCTAGCACTTCCTCCATCGTCAGATTTCCTCTTGTCCATCTTTGCAAGCGATCCCCGATTCTTCGCATTTTCTATCGCCTCAACCTTTAAGGCAGCTTTGACTACTTCTGCAAAGGTCTCAGACTTGTATGCGCTAACCAACTGCTGGATGTCATACCTCAGACCACCAAGAAAACGCTTCACTCTGCCTTCTTCAGATGCTATCAGATCTGGGGCGAAACGACTGAGCTTGCCAAACTCGACCTCGTACTCTCCAACAGTGAGTTGCCTCTGCTTCAGGTCTAAGAAGTTATGCATTAGGCGGTCTCGCTCAACCGATGGTAGGAACTTCTTCAGTAACATACTCTTGAACGATTCCCACGAGCATCCATCGGAAAGGTTCTCTTTTTCTCTGATCCACCAACTCTTCGCAAGACCCTTGAGTTGATATGCCGCAATCATCACCTTTTGATCGGGAGAAATGCCAGAGTAGGAAAACATTTCTTCCATGGCAATAATCCAGTCATCCAATGCCATGAAGTCTGCCCTACCATCATAAGCAGGAGGTCCTAATCGCTGGAAGTTAGAAATGAAATTCATCTCAGGCGGCAGCGCGACTGGGGGAACTAGAGCAGCAGGGGGAGTAAGAACCGCTTGGTCCATAGTAGGGCCCTGCGCTCTGGTCTGCTGCCCGACGACGACAGCCAACAATGATTGCATATGGGACTGCATGCCCACCATCTGCCTTGCCAGGGTCTCATTACTTTGCCTCAGCGCTTCGATCACCGCTTTGCTCTGGGCACCAGAAGACTCACCCTCTGACTGGGGAGTCGACCTCGTCACAATGCGCTTAGGCGGCATTCTACATAACAAACAGATATCTAGTCATACTTTGCCTAAGACATCACAAACTGGGAAAATATTCCCTAAACACACTGTTTCGAGTTCATATTTGACCAATACGAACAAAAGACTTATCAGGGACCTAGCTTAAGACACCGAAGCTAGAAAACTTGAATACCCTGACACAGATCAGATCAGGAACGAACAAACTCAGATCAGATCAGTAAAGAACTGATACTTGCTCTTGTTGTTACCTTGCTCTCGGAAATCATAAAATGATGTTATGCTTCTAACTTGTGTCTATAATATGAATGCATGAATGTATAAATTTCATCTCAAATCATGGGTGTACATATGTCATCATGCAGATCTTTAACTTGGCACGTCTGCTTATGCAATGATATGTTATGTATGCAGTGCTATGCATTCAAAAAAGGCCTTAGTGCATGTTATGAGCGGCATACACATACAATGTTATGCATCCCATACTACATAATATTGTATGTCACGAAGAAAAGAAAATGCGCTAATGGGCATCCATTTGATGATGGTTATGCATCCCATACTACATAACCGTCACATGTTGCCACCTATGGTGGATCCATATACAAACACATATTATGCATATCATACTACATAATATGGCTTGTATACTTCTTATCATGCTATGAGTGTAGTGTTCGTGCTTCCATCAAAATCTACTGATGATATATTAGTGTGTGTATGCAATGTAATGATACGATTAGAGTTTTGCTTAAGGGAAAGTTGTTCGACTGGCTTGTCAAACCAACCAACCCTCTTGCAAAACCAGGCTCTGATACCAACTGTCACGACCCACATTTTCTCTGTATTCAAAAATACGTCAGAGTAGAGAAACTATGTGCCGTGATGCCACGCCATGCAGGGACAACTGCAGACGCTCAGGCAACCCGTCTTCACATTTACTTCAAGTAAAAGATTTATAACTTTTAGTTAAAAACAATGCACATAAATTAATAGAGTTAATGACCGTGTCCCTCGGTCGGGTGAACTACTAGTCCATAGGTGAGAAAATATATATATTTTGCGCGGTGGAAAATACTGAGTTAGCTCATTTGTTAACCTACGTGAGAGTGAGAGTCTAGTATCATAAAATGATGATGTGACTTCTACATTTACTATATATATATAAATCTTTTGTACGCTTAAAAGTAGTAGATTTAGTAGTTGAAGTCATGTCATGCCAATATTACAGAATGTAGTTTTGCATACTTTAAAATAACTAAATGCATCTTAACATAAATCCTTCCCAGAGAGCAAGAACAATCAGGTAAAAAGTAACAGCAGTAACAGCAGCAAGTAGTATAGCACAGAAAAGTCAAGACTATGGGCGTCAACAACTGACACGAACCCATAGAAAAAAAAATCTGGCCAGTCTAAACAAGACAACTACCTCAAGCTCAGAGGTGGAATCAAACGGCCGCAAAAACCAGCAGCACCAGAAGCCCAACACTGTCAGCTAAACCTGCTATAGCTCTGATCCTGAGGCATTCAAAAGAAGAACACCTCAGAAGCAAGTTACAAGTAGTGCAAGAGTAAAAGCAGACTACACAAACCTCAAAGTGAAGGAAAATGAAAAGCGACTGTAACAAAATGGTCAGCAGAGTAAACGTAAGCAACAGTAAAATTATCCGAGCAAGAAAGGCTAAACACATTATCAAGATAGAACAAGCACCAGCAATAGAAGTTCAATCTTTCATTAATAATTACTATTCCGAGGGAGAAACCCCAACGCGCACAGTCTATCTGAGCATTAAGCACTATGCCGAGGGAGGATCCCAACACGCACAGTTCATTTGAGTATTAAACACTATGCCGAGGGAGGACCCCAATGCGTACAGTTCATCTGAGTATTAAACACTATACCGAGGGAGGACCCCAACGCGCACAGTTCATCTGAGTATTAAACACTATGCCGAGGGAGGACCCCAACGCGCACAGTTCGTCTGTGTTTCTTTAGTTACATAATTATACAAGCAGGGTTCATTTTTTTTCATCATAAACTCAAGGGATAACCAACCAAGTGGACTGCATAAGAGCATTTCAAAGTAAAGCAAGTGAAGTTTAATCAAGAAAAAGAAAAAAAAACGAACAAGATGACTCGATGGTTATAACAACACGACAACCAATTTGTTTACCAATTCAATGGACTAGAATTTTGGGATTAAGGCTTTAGTGACATCAAGTCACAATTCCAGGAATAGAGGGGGGGAGTTAGGATTTCAGGACAAGTATCTCAACAATCAAAACATAATAAACTAAAAAAATGTAGAAAAGGGCAAAAATTTAGAATCAAGAACAAGAGGGAGAGCAGGAACACCACTTGCCTCGATTTACCGGAAAAACTCTCCAAATCTCCACACGTCGCGATAGGAGCCGAAATCTGAACGAAACTATTCGAAATAACGGTTAGGGCTGAAAACCCTAACAAGAAAAATCTCGAGAAACGGGAAAGAAATTGCCACGAGGGCGCAGCTCTCGACGAGAGCTTTCCAGATCTACTATCGGTTTGAAATTCCAAGCACCGGAGCACCGTCAATGGCCACCGGAAGGATTAAGGACGGACAACCTCCTTCTCCCTCACGCCGCTCTGGTTCGGGAGGAAAAAGGAATCGGAGAAGATGAAGAAGATATTTATACTAAAGTGATAACAGGAAGAACAAACAAAATAGACAGGGTTTGGCTGAACCAGATTTTCTGATACAGGAGGGAAGGATTACTCGAGTACTAAGGGGATTACACGAGTACAGCACAGGGATTACTCGAGCACTAAGGCACTTACTCGATTACAGCAAGGGAATTACTCGAGTACAAGGGAGGATCCACTCGACGAAATCTGCTCTAAAATCGTCGAACGCAATTTGAAAATCGTCGAACTCAATTTGAAGGGCCAGATCGTCGAACTCAACACGAAGATCCGCTAGACCTGCAGCAAGCTCCGCTCGACGATTTGTCGAGCTCAGCATGACTATCGTCGAGCTCCGCTCGACAATCGTCAACCTCCAGACAGCGACCAGAAAGGAAAAACAATCGTCGAGCTCCGCTCGACGATCGTCGACCTCAGACAGCGACCAGAAAGGAAAAACGATCGTCGAGCTCCGCTCGACGATCGTCAAACTCGACACAACGCCCAGAAGGAAAAACAATCTTCGAACTCGATACAACGCCCAGAAGGAAAAACAATCGTCGAGCGGATCTCCACGATCGTCGAACTCGATACAGAGCCCAGAAAAGAAATAAAATAAAATATAATAAGGTTGGTTCGACGAAATCCCAAACCTTTAGAAGGAATTCCCGAGAATCAAATCAAGCAGTCAATAATATAGAAATTATCGTGTTTCGATGGTTGAATAAGGAACTATGAGATCAAAACAACGGCTCAAACGCGGCGAATTAAACGAAACTCACGTCGTAAGCGAAAATTGCTGCTACGGACACAACGGTGAAGTTAAAACCAAAATCCTACGAGCCATTCCCGAGATATTAACCGCCAAAACATGCGGCGAACAAAAACAAAACCCAAAACTACGATCGCGCGCCGAGACTCCAAAAATGCTCGGGTTGCGACGAAACTGGATGAGCACGTCCAAAACTACTCAAATCCAACACTCGACGTTAAAAGTAATGTCACGACGTCATAAATCTGACGTTGCCCAAACAAATAAAATCATCGAAAAATCGGGGGCGTTACATGGATGGTCCTTGCTAACCTTCTCCTCAGTTGAGACATTCTCCATTATATCAGAGTCACTCACATCCACTTGTACAGTGAAATATTTTTGCATGATTTCCTCATTATTAGCTTGTTCTTCCTCTTCCGTTTGTTGAGTTGGAATCTCTCTCAGTCTCCCTGCTAACAAAGGCACTTTTCTCCCTAGCCTCTGGGAATACTTTACTCCACCTGGCTTTGTGCATCTAGCATTTATGCAAACCTAAGCAGGATGAGGCTCATCCTATCTTTCATCACCTGAGAGGACCACCAGGCCACAAAGTACTTCTGCCCACTCATCCTCAGAAAGGGATTGGGGTACCCTGATACCTAATCTGGAAGCTGGATATTTATCTTGATCTTCCTCATTGCTAAATGTATGAAGCCCAATATAGGCTTCTTCTTCTGATTCTGAGGAGTTGTAGTTGTTGCTTTCACATAAAGATTTTGCCTTGGTAGCAATGAAACTCCTTTCATGTTTCTACCCTTTGTGGGACTTCTTCCCTTCTAATCTTAAAATCCTCCTTTCTTCTTGAGGGATAGTTAGCTATAACATGACCCATCTTTTTGCAAGAGTGGCAAATGATGTCAGTAGAAAAAAATTTATTGTTTTTGGTTATATACTTGTTTTCTTTGTGTTTAGAATTCTCCTTGGGGTAGCCTGACTTTCTTGGGTTATTGGATGAGGAAGGTCTGTTCTTCCATTCTCTTCTTCTATTCAAGATCTTCTTGAAATGCTTGGTGGAGTGAGCCATGTCTCCATCAGATAACTCCGACCCTAAAGTACTGGGTTCAGAGCCATCATGGGGAATGGGATATTTCCCCCTGCTCCTTCTAGATCTTCCAACCTTGAAGGTCATAGAATTTTCCATGTTGTTTGGCTTGTTGTTTTCTTCTTCAGCTATTCTGATATTTAGATGGAGCTCATGAGATAACAACTTCCCAAATAGAGTCTGGGGTAAGATGTTTCCTAGATTTTTCATCTCCCTTATGACACAGATTTTGATATCTCACTCCTTATTAAGGGATCTCAAGAACTTATCATTAAGTTCATAATTAGTGAATTGTCGCCCATCAATCTTCAGTCCATTCACATTTATAGATTTCATCAATATAATCTTTCTCCCCTTCTCTAAATGCTTCATATTCTTGATTCATTAGTGATTTACTATCATCACTCACCTCCTCAGTGCCTTCCATATAAACTACCAATATGTCCTATATTTTTTTGGCAGTTTGGCAATGGATAAGATTTTGAAAGGTAGAGTCATCTATGATACTAACAATTATGTTTTTGGCCCTCTCGTCCATCATGGCCAGTACTACCTCATCTCTTATTATTACAGCATATTGCTTGGGCACTCTCTAGTTAGCATCTATGACAGAGACTCTCATGGGGATGAAGGATCCCTCTTCAACAATAATATAAATTCTAGGATCAGAGGCTTCCATGAACAGCTAGACCCTTTGCTTCCAGATCCCAAAATTATCTTTCATATGGATGAGAAGTTTCATGGAGCTTAGCTCTTTATAGCTTTCTTCTCCAACTATGGTGAGATATGATAAACCTTAGGGTAGATCTTGTTTGAGCTGTTAAACTATTTTTGAATAACCTCCCCCTGATACCATTTATAAATGGAATGTCACATAAACACCCAGAGGGGGTGGGGGTTAAAAGGTGATTGACCTTTTAAAAGGTATGTGTGGAATTTAAAACTATGACATAGAAACAAACACACACACACACCACAACACATAGAGATTTTATAGTGGTTCCCCGATTTGGGTACATCCAATTTCCCCCTTTGCTTATCTAGTGGTGTGCTAGCTTCAGCAAGCACATCCAAACTCAGATCTGTAGATCCTACAACTCAGAGCCAAGCTCCTACCTCATAGACCACATCTCCTACAACTCAGATTCTCCTCAAGGAATCCTACCTCAAAAGCACTGGCTAACTAGCTTCCTACCTCAGGCCACTACCGACCTTATAACTCAGATTCCCCTCAAGAAATCCTACCCCAGGTTCAATCCAAAACCCCACAGCTCAACCATTCAAGACCCTACTACAACTAAGATTCCTCATAGAATTCTACAGCTTTGATCTTGAAGAGATCTTATAGTTGAATACGATATATATAGAACAGTTTCTTTAGAATCAAGGATTGTGCTTGGAAGCTCGGAGTCTTCTTGAAGTAGATGATGAATTCTTTGACTAAGATCTTCGTGCAAAGGTGGAATAAGTTCTTCAATCTGAATTACTCTGCTCTTCATGAAGATCGTTATTCTTGCTGTTAAAGATCTGACTTGCAGTGCTCAACAACTTTGAATTGATAGTCTTTCTTTGGAGAAGAAAAGAGATTGTTTTTATTTTAATCATCTTCTCCATTACTTGAGCTTTTGATTTTACAGTAGTTGGCGGCGCAAAATCTTTTTCGGTAATTTATTTCTAGTTTACGCTTTGTCAATTAGGGTTTACGAAAATCATCATATCCTTATTTATAAGATGTAAATTAACTGTCGAATCCTCGACATGCCTAGCATGTCAAAGATCCATATCATTGAAGTGCAGATTTGATTGGATCTATCCATGGTGGCATTAATGAGCAAGAGACAAATCAACGTGTGATTTGATTTTCCGCCTTTTAGAATAATTCAACTTGAGAGCCTTGATTAGGTCGAACTCTTCACATCAGGTCAAATTCCTTCTTTCAAGTCAAATTGTTTCTTTCAAGTCGAATTCTTTTTTCAGGTTGAAATTTGTCTTTCAAGTCAAATTGTTTCTTTCAAGTAGAATTCCTCCTTTCATGTCAAATTCCATCCTACTCAATTGAGTATGATTCTTCATAAGCCTTCTATTTGAATCTGTTTTATACAGTTTCTTCTTCTATTCGAATCTGGACTTAGCGCAATGCTTTCTCCACTGTTGAAATCTTTAAGGTGTGTTCAGTCAAATCGCCTTGATACTTCTATACGAATACTTATGATTCTGTCGAATCATTTTGATGCTTATACACGATTTCATGATTTAGTTGAATCTTCACCATCTCTTTTAAACTAAGTTCTTAAGTCTGAATAGCCTTGATGCAGTAACTTGATCTCTGCCTGATTTTATACTTAACCAGACTTTTCGTTTTCAAGATAATTTAGAATAGATGACTTTAATTTATCTGGTCAAATTTATACTTAGCCAAGTCTTTTTTCTTCCTGAAGTTATTTGATTTATTCATCTTGATATATTAACATATTCACCCCGAATATTCACTAATTCAGCTGAACGACTGATTGAGTTTATACTTAAGCAAATTTTGTACAGACCAAAATCCGCTCGAATCATCTACGCCTTCGACCAGATTTTCTTTCCATTCGACTATATATCCAGTCGAATTTATACTTACTGGAATTTGTTTTTCTTCTAGATGACTGCTTGTCTCTTCTGGATATTCGACCAGACCATCTAGTCAAATCTGTAGATATTCGACTAGACCATCTGGTAAAACTCTTACTTAGCTATATTTTGCATCTTTTATTAAATTCCTTTTTTATCCATGCTTTCAAATTGTGTTTCTTGATCCTCTTCTGGGAGAGTACCAAGTCTAACATAGTCTAGAACTTAGGTCGACATGGTTTCTTGCATAATGAGTGATTATATTGGCAAGACTGTGTCTGAAGACACTAAGTCTAGCTCTATATCGGGCTTGTTCACTTATGTACCTGTCTAATCACAACATGAACACATATATCAAATACAAATTTGATCATTTATATTGTGAGGACTTCTTCAAATCAAGAACATTAGGAGCATTATTCCCAACATTGGTCGACTTCCTCATCAACTTCTTGAACGATGGCAGCACCAGTCAAGAGACTCTGTCTCCGTTGTACTGGAGAATGTTTGTGGATAGATCTTCTGGGCAAAACTCTATTGGGGTGGGCATCATCCTAATCATCCCTTGCAATACCAGGATCAAGCAAGCGATCACGTTCCATTTCCCTATCATGAGCAACCAGGTCGAGTATAAAGCACTAATGACAGCGCTAAGATTGGGCCGAGAAATTGGCATTGACGACATAGAAGTGATGACATATTCTCTAGTTATGACATAACAGGTTAACGACACCTTTGAAATATAGGAGCCACTCCTACAAAGGTATCTAACCCTCGTCAAGCAAAATAATGGATGCTTACGCTCCTTCAACATCCAACATATTCCAAGGGAGGAGAGTGAAGATGCTGACAAATTAGCCAAGTATGCACTTTAGAGCAGAGGAAAGCTCACAAAGTTATTCCACCCTACAATAGATGAGGCATTTGTCATGCAGATTGACCATCGCTCATCTTGGGTAGACCCACTCATTCTTTACTTCACAACTGCGGAAGTCCACCAGTCAGTAAGCGAGAAGCGGAGGTTCAAGCTAAAATCGGCCCATTATACCTTTATATTTAGGATTCTCTATCGATGGGCTCTCTTCTTGCCCTTAGCAATATGTGAGTCGAAGGAGGGATCCCGCAAATGTTGCAAGAAGTACACTCGAGAAAGTGCGACTGTCATTCAAGGGCCAGAACTCTCGAGAAGAGGATTATCCATTAAGGTTATCTTAGCCAACAATCAGGAAGGATTGTAGCGAATTCTCTAGGAAGGGTGTAAGGTTTTAAAAGTTTTCTCCCCTTCATGTTCAGTCTGTGCAGTAGCTCAGATCAATATGTGTTCGCTATCCATTCATCATTTGGAGAATGGACTAGCTGGGCCCATTCCTAATAGCAAGAGGGAAATGTTGCTTCATCATAGTTATAACATCCCAACTTTTATTGGGTAACTAGGACCTTAGCTGACCCAATAAAAGTAAATCAATCACCTATAAGATGCGCTACAATCTAGGAGGTGACCTAAATTTGAATATTAGGCATGCGTATCCGAATTAAGTTCCATCAATTGAATTGGACTCGTATAGTTAATACGAGTGCAATGGAATTTGTTTCGTTCCGATCCGTGGTCATATGAAGAATATGGCCATTTTGAGTATCGTAGCGCTTTACATCGATGTTGTTTTTGAATATTGAGAAAACATTCTTCAAATTGAGTTCTGTCAATTTCATTAGACTCGTATATTCAATATGAGTGCAATGGAACTTATTTCATTTCGATCCAGGGTCATATGACAAATATGATCCTTTTGAGTATTGTAGCGCACCACTACGATGTCATTTTTGAATATTGATCGTACATGCTCTGATTTGAGTTTTGTCAGTTGCATTGAACATGCATTTGTTGGATCTTTAGGCACCCTTAGAGGGAGGGTGAGTAAGGACTTTTCAGAAATTTGAATCTTATTTAAAATATCAGAGTTACTAAAATAAGTTTCAAAATATTTAATTAGAAAATATATTTTAATATCTCAGAAATTATTATATTTATGATTTCTTTTAAAGGAGTCCAAATTTTAATATTCCTTCACTACCACCAGTGTTAGCACTACCGCCTAGCGCTAGTAACAAAAAGTGAAATTTGTTCGTGTATTTTAAAAAGTAAATTGCAATATGTTTCTCTTTAATATTTTAAGAGAGAAATATTATTTAAAATATTTCAGAACACAAAATAAAATCAATTTACTAAAATAATGAAATACATGATTTTATTTCAGATAAAAATTGATTAAAAATGTTTGATTTTTATAATGATAGAAATCGAGGTAAAATATGAAAATCTCTTTTTTATTTTTTATACCGACCCTTATCTCAAAGGACCGATTGGTTTTAGTCTATCTCTCCCAAATAAGGTCTCGAACCGCCCCTAGATTTACCCTCAACCTAGTTGCCACCACACGCGATGAATTCACAAAATCCTCCCAGAAAACCGACGTATACACTAGATAATGTTTCCCACTAAGTTTCGTAAGACCTAGACCCCCTTACATGCGACAAATTTCCCATGGAATGCTTCTCGGAATTCGACGTTCTACTCGAACGATTTCTCCACTCAAGTTACAAAATGATAAAATAGAAGGAATACAAGATAATAAAATAAGTAAGCGAAAAATACCCAAAGATTTCTAAAGGTGAAGACGAAGTCAATGTTGTCATTTACATTCTTGGTGCATTCATCCTTTGTGTTGAATAAGCATAGTAGCACTTTCCCTTCAAAAACTTCTTTCAATCTTTGTGTTCGCCCAAGGAAGTTCTCTTGATCTCTAGAGATGAGCCTCTCTCTTCTGATTCAGAGTTTTGCCTTGGAGAGCAAAGGGATTGATCATCAAGGTGAGGAGCCACTCTTTAAATAGGCTTCGGGTGCTACCGTCAGCTATAGTGTTACCTCCTGGTGGTAGCTGCTTTTGACAACTTTTCTTCTCCCTTTGGAAGTCAGCAAATTTGGAAACCTTTCATCGTCATTTTAGGACAATTTTCCATGTCATTTTAGGAAACTTTTCCACGCTAGGAAATCATTAATTCTGGTACCCTTTCTTCCAAAAATGGACTTTCCAAAAACCACTGTCGAGCGGTATTAGACTACCATTGGAGTTAGCACTTACGAAATCTGGCTCAGCACAACCTTCCTTTTTTGTCATGTCAAAATCGCCACCGTAGGCATTTGTGCTACCGCTGGCGTTAACAAATTGTCCTGGAGTTAGTAAATCTTTTTCCAGCTTGTGAATATCGTCGTACTCTTTTCGGAATGGGGTGACACGTCCCATAACTCTTCACGGATTGAAAGTTATGGTTATATTAGTATTGAGGTATCAATACTCGTCTTTTTGCTGATTCTTAAGTGTGCACACCCAAGATAGAGGGATTGTCTCCTCATTTTATCTTTGCTTGTACCTGTATGACCTGCACACTATACACATGCAAAAGAATAAATCAAATACATCATGGTATTTATTATTTTTAAACTAAGAGGTGTGTTACACATGATGTAACAATCTCTCCCTTTGATAATAACAAATACTTGTATTAGAAATTAGGGAATTTGAACATATTTGAGCTTATACATAAGTGTAGATAAAGATAAGCTTGGATAATAGGTTTGTAGCGTGATATATTTTAAATAATGCATATAATATGAATACTCCCCTATATAAGTGTTCCTTGTATATTTTACTCTCACTAAATATATTTATCTATTCCACTAGATTTTTCAATTTATTCTCCACCTTTTGTTATTAGCAAAAGTGGACAGGGATGAGTGAGAGTTATGAGTTTAAGTTGGGGACACTTAGTGAAGGGTTTTCAAGATTGAGCAACAAAATAAAGTATGCGCCTCTAATAAATACTTCCCCTACATAGATTCTTCCTATGAAATTTTTGATACTCCTACTAAATTATGAAATTTATGCAATATATTCTCCCCTTTTTTGTAGCATCAAATGAGGGTAGAGGAAAGGGTTTGCATGCAATACAAATTTAATGAGATATATGTAGAGAAAAAATGGTTGCAATATGCATGATCATAGATGCCACTTTACCACTTGTTGACAAAAATATATGTAAGATTGAATAAAGTAGTAGAAAGTAAGAAAATCACATGTTTAAGCATATTTTACAACTTGTTGAGAAAATAGATAATTATAGTTATGCATAAGTAGTTAGCATAAGAATATGTTAAGCACTCTTAAAATAAATATCTTTTTGAAAATAGGATCATATAAAGTATAAAGAGTTTTAAGCTTAATTAAGAAGATGTTTTTAATTTAATTTAAGTGCAAGGGATGCTATTTCATTGAAATTTTGCAAGCAAGATTTTAAAATACCAAAAAGAGATAAAAATTACATTATAAACTAATTTGCATTTCAAGTAAAAATGAACATTGTGGCGGTCATGCTTTGTTATCTTGTATATTTACCTAAAAGTATAGAGAATAGTTAGGTATACATTAGGATCCAATTCTCATGAGTAGAAGTTTTATGACAAATAATGATGTATGTTGGGTATTGTACCCACAATAAACTAGATTTGTATGAAGTCACCCTTGAACTAAGATGAATTAAGTTTGTATTTGACGCCTTTTCAAGTTGAGTGCTTGCAGGTTATAATTGTCAAGTGTAGACCAATATCTATTTACAATGGGTCACCAAACACAGGATCATATAATGTAATCCCTCATTATATGATCCATGATGTTGACTCATGTGTAACCTCTCTATTGGGACACACTTCTTATTCAAGTACTAAAGTCATGGGAGAAAGACTGGTTGCTGGCTTCATAGAAGAAAATCACTTTTCAGGTAAACAGAATTTTTCTAAGTGTTTTACTCGAGAAACTTCAGTTATTACTCGAGTAAGATTAAAGATTTTACTCGAGTTAGCATAGTTAGATACTCGAGTAGCAGAAGCTGTTCTCGAGAAAGCCTAGTGTAGTTCTCGAGAAAGTTATGCAGTACTCGAGTAGGTCTTCATCCTTTCTCAAGTACCTTTAAATTTAACTCAGAATTTTTTAAGTCCTTTTCTTAAGATAGCTGAAGACTTTTCTCGAGAAGGCCAAGAATAGTTCTCGAGTAACAGAAGTCTTTTTTCGTGTAACAGAAATCTTTTCTCGAGTAACAAAAATCCTTTCTCGAGATACTGTCTTGTTCTCGAGTAACAAAAGAGTTTTTCTCGAGTAACATAAATTTATTTTTATCGAGTAATTCCTCTTATTCTCGAGAAACCGGAATTCATCTTCTACATTTTCCCCAAGTAATTTTTCTCGAAAACATTACATCATTTCTCGAGAAACACTACTTGTACTACAACAGTTATTATCTCTCTCTAGAAATGGGTTCTGATTCTGAATTTCCTCAAGTGATTGACGCATTTTGATTTCAAATTTGATTAACTCCAGATTGGTCCACATGGATGGTAATTAATGTAATTGGACCGTTATGTAAGACCTATAAAAGGTAATGTCATAATCGACAAACCCTTAGAAGAATTTTCAAGAATTCAGAATCAATTTTCAAGATTCTAAATCAGGAAGGTCCGCCTCCACTGACTAGAAGTTGTCTTCTTCGTCAAACTTCTTGATCCAGTGATTCAGACAAAAATGATTCATTCGATCAAGCTTTTCGACATACTGCAAATCATCTCCTTGATCGTGGTGATTCCAACGTTCTCAGATCGAAGAGTTCTCTAATTTCTTCCTCGATTTTTCTGAGAGAGCCTTACAACTTTTCAAGAAGAAAGAAGCTGAGATTCAGTCAGATCTGTGAAGATAAGTTTGTGTATTTCAATTTAAATTCATTTTATTCTTGTAGGAGTTATTCTCCGAGATTGTAGGAGTTATTCTCCGAGTTGTAGGAGTTATTCTCCGAGTTGTTGTAGGAGTGGTTGTACTCCGAGATTGTAGGAACTTTGTTCCGAGTTGTAGGATTGTTTTCAATCTGAGAGAATTGTGAAGTAGCCGAGTCTAGTGTGTTGCTAGATTGGTGAGTTGGAGAGTGGATGTACCCAAGGTTGGGGAACCACTATAATTTTTGTTATCGTCTGTGATTTGCTTGTTTCTTTTTTGCACATCGCTCGTACAAATTTATTCTGCAAAAAGATGCAGAACTTACCTATTCACCCCCCTCTAGGTGATTTAGGTAGACAAATAAATATTTTCAAATGGTATCAGAGGGAGGTTGTTCATCAAAAGGTTAACACCTTGAATAGTTCTGCCCCTTGTTGTCTTAAGAGTATACAAGCATGGGCAGAGTCAAGGATTTTGCTAAGCTTCCCATATGCACTAAGGCATACTTCCCCATATGGAAAGAAAGGGTGAAGTTCTTCATGGAAGCAGTGGATCCAAGGATCTTCATGATAGTGGAAGAAGGACCCTACATTCTTATGGTGACCTCCACTATTGACTCCACAAAGCAAGTACCAAAGAAGCTGATGGATCTAGATAAGGATGAGATTGCACTTGTCTCTCTAGACAAGAAGGCTAAAAATATTATCACAAGTGAAGTTGATGATTCTGTGCTACAAAATATCATTCACTGCAAATTTGCTAAAGAAATGTGGCAATCACTGATCTTGATGATGGAAGGCACCGAAGAAGTGAGGGATGATAGAAGATCCCTTTTGAACTAGAAGTATGAGGCCTTCCGGCAAGGCCCCAAAGACAACATAGCAGATACTTTTGAAAATTTCTTCAAGATCGTCAACGGCCTAAGGAACTATGGCCGAGTCTTCACCAATGGAGAATTAAATGATAAGCTCTTAAGATCCTTAACAAAGGATTGGGACAACAAAATATGTGCCATAAGGGAGTTTGGAAAGCTACCTGAGACTTATCCTCAGAACCTCTTCAAGAAGCTGATGTCATATGAGATTCAAATAAATACAAGTAAAGCTGAAGAAGAGGGGAGCAGATCCTCATCGAAGGATAAGTCTGTCGCACTAAAGCAAGACAGCTCAAGGAAGGTTAAATTTGCATCACCTACTCCTGCACAAGAAGAAAGCAAAGAAGAAGACTCGGATCCGAGTACCTTAGGCTCAGAACTATCAGATGGAGAGTTCTCCCTACTCTCTAGATAGTTCAAAAACTTTCTAAGTAAGAAGAAGAAATGGAAAGGCAAAGACTATTCCTCCAGAAGATCACATCACGATGGTGATCGTCATAAGAAAGACTCAAGCAGTCATGACAGGTATAACTCTAAACCAAACAAACATATTTCATCTGACATCGTTTGTTATTATTTTAATAAGCCAGGGCACGTAATTGATGATTGCCTGCACAAGAATTAAGAGGGTGGAAGAAGAGAAGAAAAGAAGTCCTCTTACAGTAAAAAGAAATCTGAAAGAAGCCTAGTAGCCAAGAAGGCCAAGACTCTCAGTGACTCTGACTCATCTGAGTCAAGTGAGGAAGAGGAAGCCTACTTTTGGACGATGGCATAGACAAATGAGGAAGAAGAACCCCAGTACAATGTGAAGGTAAACTCTCACACCTCTCTCTCATAATCTGATACTTCAGACCATGATCATGAGGACTGCTCTTCTGATGATGAGTCTGAACTCATGACTCAATACAAGGAATTAATCAAGTCTTACGACAAATATCGAAGAGTCGCTAGAACTCAGGCCAAGGAGATCAAATCTCCCAAGGTTGAGGAGAGCACTCAGAGAGAGGAAGTCACAAAGACGGACTAACTCAGAGAGGAATTTCGTGCCGCAATAAAAGAATATAATAAATCTCTCGAGCACCTTAACCTTAAAGAGAAAATCATCAAGGAATTGGAAGAACAACTTGCCGCTAAAAAGAAATTGGTTGAAAGTTTATCCAAGCCCAAGACAGTCCTTTCATTAATTGTTGAATTCTCCGCTCAGGCCAAAGGAGCTGGCTTAAGCCATCAGGCTACTCCTAGTAAATCTTCTAGAAGGAATAAAGCTCAAATAAAGAATAAGGCTGCCAAGAAAGCTTTAGCCAAGGAAAAGGGGAAGGCTCTTCTAGATCAAACGCCGTTTAAGAAGATCATCTTCCCAACAAACGAGTTTGGTTTTGACTCATCCTATGGTCATTTTGCCTGGCCTAATTATGTACAGCTTAAGCCACGATACCATGGATGACCCCATCCCCAAAACTTTGGTGAAAGTGTCTTCAAGACACCTTATGAGGAAATACAAATGAAATACTATGGTCCATACGTTCATGGCCATAATATGAAGAAGGAGCCAAAGGCCAAGACAGTTGTACCCAAAAAAATGGAGGTGAAAAAGGCTTGTGAATGTCATCATCATGAGGCTTCTATTTACAGATCAGCCGCCCCTGCAAGACCATACGTTCAAAAGGTCAAGCATGAGACTTGGAAAAGGTACAACAGGTTTGACTATTGATGTTGCGGTAAAGTTGGTCACTTTATCATACATTGCTGGTTTAATTCCAGAAGTTTTAAAACTCCTCTAGTTAATCATGTGAGGCATACCACTCGTAATGTTAACACTCCTAGGGGGAGTAGGCTGATAAATAACCCAGGATCCAAACGTGTTTGTGTTCCTAAGGTAAACTGATTCTATTTGTTGGGTATATTGGAAACTATGTACCTGATTTGGAGAAGCCTCACCTAACTCAATGATATTCATAAATGTGTATTTGATGGTGTGTTAAGTTTCAATGTGCAGGTTAAGGAAATGCAGAAAAAAGGTTTCTAAGTACAAGTGTCGACACTTGAGTAGAATGGTGTCGACACCAGGAGCCAGATTGTGTCGATACACAGGACTTGTGTCGACACACAGAAATTCTGTCGACAATAATTGTGTCGACACACAGGACTTGTGTTGACACACACCAGAATTCTGTCGACAACAATTGTGTTGACATGCAGGACTTATGTCGACACACACCAGAATTCTGTCAACACCAACTTTGTCGAGACTAGAAGCTATTGTGTCAGCACACAGGACTTGTGTCGACACATTCCACAGAAGCTGTGTTGAGAAGATAAAGAAGGGTTGTGTCGACATTATGACAGTTGTGTCGACATCATCAAGAGTTGTGTCGACACATGGTCTATTTGTGTTGACACATTTGAAGTATTGTCCCGACACTTTTCTGCTGAGATAGAATACAATGAAGTATCAAGTGTCATGACTGAAGACTTGACATCTATCATAACTAACAAAGCTGTTGCATTTGTCAGAGCTATCAGAAGGCCGTTATAAACTGGATCAGCCGGTAACCTCAAATGGATCTATATAAAGATCCGTTCTATCATCAAACAGTGAGAGATCTATAAAGAAGAGAAGTTCAGATCCTGAACTCAACAAGTCTCTAAGGGCAGATTTTGAACAAGTCTGCAAGAAGAATTCAGATCTACATCTGAAAGAAGAGGAAGCTGGATTGAGGATCATCTCCAACTTCACAAGAAGATCAACCTTACATTGTTCAGATTCAAGAAGCTTTGAAGAAGCTAAGATAGGTTGAATCTTAAGCAGACAGATCTATCAAGAATTGATCAAGAAGCCTTCACCCATTTCTCTCTCTACCTGGGTGAAGGATTTATTCTTTTTATAATCAATTTTCTTTATAGGATCTTTTATAGATCTGAGTGAAAGAGAGTTATCTCTCTGAGTTGTAAGCCTAAGTTTATAAAGGCTGAGGTATGGCTGAGTGCCTGAGGTAGGGGATTAGTTTCTCTAAGTTGTAGGCCTGGTGAAAGAGGCTGAGGTAGGGCTAGATTGCCTGAGTTGTAGGAGTGTGGACTCACTCTGGGGTAGGATTCTCTGGAAGAATCTGAGTTGTAGCACTTGGTGAAGTGTGAGCTATAGGAACCTTTCAGGGTTCTGAGTTGTAAGATCTGAGGATCTGAGAAGAAAGAAGGGAGTTAGGCTGAATCTAGTATATTGCTAGATAGGCGAAGGGGGAAAGTGGATGTACCCATCTCTTGGGGAACCACTATAAATTTGTGTGCATTTTGTGTTGGTTATGTTTGTTGTTAAACTGTGTTGTGATAATTGCTGAATAGGTTGTCTAACAGTACTATATTTTATCTATCTTAATAAAAAGGAATTGAACCTATTCACGCCCCCTATAGTTGTTTAGGATATCTTGAAACCAATTCTTTCAAGTGGTATCAGAGCTAGGTTGCTCAAGAATGACTTAATAGTCTGAGTTGACCTATAAGGCAGTTATCAGTTAGACAAAATGGGTTCAGGTGAAAATCACAAGGAACATGGATCCATAAAACTACCTATATGTAGAAAGGAAATTTTTGGCATATGGAAAGAGAGAGACAGATTGTTCATGGAAGCTTCTAACCCAAGAATCTACATTATAGTTAAAGAAGGGTCATTCATTCCTATGAACATCTCAGCTCTTGATGGCAACCTAAGGACTCCAAAAAGTTACTCTGAAATGACAAAGGATGAGATCATCTTAGCCACTATGGATAAGAGAGAACAGAACATAATAGTTAGTGCTATAGATGACTCAACTTTCCAAAAATTGGTTCACTGTAAAACCTCCAAGGAGATTTGGGACACTTTGATTGTCTACATGGAGGGATCAAAAGAAGTAAGAGAGGACAGAAAGTCTATGCTGAATCAAGAATATGAAAGCTTTAGACAAACCAAAACAGACAGCATAACTGAGTGCTACAAGAAGTTTTACAGAATAATAAATGAGCTAATGTCATATCGAAGAGTCTTTAGCACATATGAGCTCAATGATAAGTTTCTCAGATCACTAACCAAGGACTGGGATACCAAGATATGTGCCATCAGGGAAGTGGCCAAACTTGCAGACACCTCTCCTCTAACACTATTTGGAAAACTGCTATCATATTACATGCAGCTTATGGCCATAAAGGAGGAGGAGAAAAGCAACATGCCTGAGTACAAGGAGAAATCTGTGGCCTTCAAGGTTGAAGCCACAAAAAAGGACAGGAGGATGTCTCCATCTCCTACTAGGAAAGCTGCTGAAGTTATCACATAAAATTCTGACAATAACACATCAGACAGCCCTAATTTTGATGAAGATTTTGCTGCCTTCACAAGGCAATTCCAAAGATTCTTGAAGAAAAAATAGTGGGCAACCAAGCCATCCTCCTCACAGTCCAAGGATGACTATTACCAGAAAACGAAATCTTCTAAAAAGGACAGGTATGACACTAAACCTAGCAAATTAACTTCTTCTAAGATTGTTTGTTATTGTTGTAATAGGTCTGGACATGTTGTTGCTGACTGTCCGGATAAAAGAAAGGAATCTAATGACAAGAAGAAACATCAAAATAAGGGCAAGAAGGAGAGATCCTTTGTTACAAAGAAGCAGAAAAGCTGGACTGATTCCTCATCATCAGATTCAGGAGAAGAGGCTGAAGCTGAAGCCTATATTGGATTATTCACTACTGAAGAGGATCTAGTAGAATCAGAATTCTTGCATTGTTAGACTCATTAAATGGGATTGAAGATCATCAGTGCAGAGGGCTGATGGCTTTGTCTAAGGAAGATCAGTGACAGGATCAGCATGGTCCCAGTAAGGTAAACAGTCTATCTCCAGGTTCTGATTATTATACTTGATCAGAATCAGAAGCATCTGCATCAAGAGATGAGGATGACTCTGAATCTGAAGGGGATGTTCATCAACTCATTGATGAGTATGGTGATCTGTTGCATGCTCTTAAGAGAAGCAGAATCCTTATCAAAGAATATGCTAAGGAAATTGCATCTCTTCAATTGACTGCATCAGATTCAGCAAAAATGCTGGATTTGAAGATGAATGAAGTTGCCAAACTGAAAAACATAACTGTTACTCAGATGGGTACAATTACCTTTAAAAATGATCAAATCAAGAGTCTGGAAGTCAGACTTCAAAGAGAGAAGGATCTTGTGGCTAAATTCTCAAAGCCAAAGTCAGACTTACCCTTAATTGATGACTTCATCCTCCAAAAGGTTAAGATAGGATTAGGCTTCAAGGGAAGAACTAGGGCAGTTAATTCTAAAAGAAAAGGCAAAGCCCCAGTTCAGCCACTAGCCTCCAAACCCCCTATTTCTTTCAGGAAAGTGATGCAGCCTACTAACAGGTATGACCATGACATTACACATGGTCACTGTAAGCTTGGTGATCAGAATGAAAAGGGTGCAAATGCCAATAGGGCAGCCCATGAACAAACACACCATGTTCTTCATGAATCATCAGTATTTGATGCACCAGCCCCAACACTCAATAAAAGTACTGTTGACAGTAATGCTGTTAAGACTGTACTTAAAAGAAGATATAACAGATATGAGTGCTGGTGTTGTGGCAAAGTGGGTCATTATTCCATTGATTGTTGGCACAACACTACAGTCAGGAAAAATGCAAGCTTACCTGTCAGAAAGGCTGTAGGCAAGTATGTCAAGTTTCAGTCTAACCTGAACCTAGAACCCAATAATTATTGGGGTTCTAAGGTTAAGTAATTTTATTTGATGCAGGTGTGTCCAAGTGTCCATACCCCAATATGGTACTTGAACAGTGGATGTTCTAGGCACATGACTGGAACAAGAAGGATGCTGATGGATTACTCTCCCATAGAGAACAGACCCAAAGTGATCTTTGGTGGATCTGAAAAGGGGGTCATCAAAGGGTTTGGTAACATTTCCAATAGCTCTATCACTATCACCCAAGTGGCTTATGTGAAAGGTCTGAAACATAACCTAATAAGCATAAGCTAACTAAGTGATCTTGGTTATGACACTTCTTTCATTAAGAATGGGTGTCAAATTAGAAGGACAAGTGATCAATAGGTCATCTTGTTAGGCTATAGAAAAGGAAATGTTTATTGTCTAAATTTTGTGAGTGAGAATAAAGATTCTCCTGTTTGCCTAGTTGCAGATGAGAAAGCTTCTCATTGTGTCAAATGTCACAAGAGGCTTGCTCACCTTAACTACAAGACTATATGCCAACTCTTTAGTAAAAAGTTAGTGAGAAATGGTTCTCAAGTCAAGTGCATCAAGGAGGGTGTATGTTCAGCTTGTCAAAACGGCAAACAGACCAAGACATCCTTCCACAGTCTTGACACCAAAGACTCAGTGAGATGTTTGTACCTCCTACATATGGATCTATTTGGTCCTATGCCAGTTCATAGTCTAGGTAGGAAAGTCTATACATTTGTGGTTGTGGATGACTATTCTAGATTTACATCAGTTTTCTTCCTGAGGCAGAAATCTGAAACTCTTACTGTCTTCCACAATTTTGTTAGGCAAATTCAGAATGAACTTAACAATTCAGTGGTCAAAATCAGAAGTGACCGTGGGACTGAATTTCAGTCTGAATACATGACAAGATTATGTGAAGAACTACGGATTCATGAAGAGTTCTCCTCACCTAGAACTCCCCAGCAAAATGGTATTGCTGAAAGAAAGAATAGGACACTTATTGAGGCTGATAGAACACTACTAAGTGACACTTCTCTCCCAGAATATTTCTAAACTGAGACAGTAAACACTGCATGTCATGTTCTCAATAGATCTTCCATCACCAAAAGCCATAAGAAGACACCATATGAGATTATGTAAAGCAGAAAACCAAATATATCATATTTTAGGATCTTTGGTAGCAAGTGTTATGTACTTAACAATGACAAGTCTAATTTAACTAAATTTGCTGCCAAATCCCAAGATAAGATATTTCTTGGGTACAGCAACAACAGTAAGGCATACGGGGTCTACAACCTGACTACTCAAGTTGTAGAAGAATCTGTCCATGTAGTCTTTGATGAATCTAAGCTAATCAACTGTGAGCTGTCTAGTACTCCTTGTAGCTCTACAAGTTTGAAGGAAAAGATGGACAAGCTAACCATTAGTGAAGACCAACCTGCAAGACAAGATGAGGAAAATGATGGATGTTGTCTAGGGGGAGTACAAGACTCACAAGCTGATGATGATGATGAAGATAATGAAGTACAGTATGGTGGGGAGATTGGAGGAAATCAAGTTGTCGATAGACAGCCTCCAGTAATTAGACATCTAAGGGATCATCCAACACACCAAATTATTGGTGATCAAGACATGGTGTACAAACAAGGAGCAAGAACTTGAACACAGTTTTTTGCTCAAGTTTCCTGTCCCAGATGGAACCCAAGAAATTTGAAGAGGTCATACAAGACTTAAACTGGATTGATGTCATGTAGGAAGAACTGAATTAATTCAGAAGATGTAAAGTCTGGAAGTTGGTTTCTAAACCAAAGAATCACAATATCATAGGGACTAAGTGGATCTACAGGAGCAAGTTAGATGAAAATGACATTATAGTCAAGAACAAAGCAAGACTGGTGGCAAAAGGCTACAGACAGGAAGAAGGAATAGACTTTGACCAGACATTTGCCCCAGTGGCAAGGTTGGAAGCAATAAGGTTGTTCCTTACCTATGCAGCTTATCAAGGGTTTAAGGTATTCCAGATGGATGTAAAGTCAACATTTTTGAATGGTGACTTAAAAGAGGAAGTTTATGTTGAACAACCCTCAGGTTTTGTAGATCCTCTCTATCCTAATTATGTTTATATGCTTAAGAAAGCTCTATATGGATTGAAACAAGCCCCTAGGGCTTGGTATGAAAAACTGTCTACCTTCCTTATTGAGAACAAATTCTCAAGGGGGGCAATAGATAAAACTCTATTCCTAAGGGAATCAAAAGGCAAGATCATCCTAGTCCAGATATATGTTGATGACATTATCTTTGGATCAACTGAAAACAACCTTTGTAGAAAGTTTGCAAAACTTATGCAAGGGAAGTTTGAGATGAGCAGCATGTGTTGATGCTCAAAAATGGCACCGGGGCAGCTAACACGGAGGGAGTGTTCGATCTCACAGGCTAGGAGAGGAAGAGGACGAAGGTTGCGGGGGAAGAAGGAAGAAGGAAGCTTCTGAGTGCTCGAAAGTGGAGCAAGCAGCTTGTCAAGGAGGTTTCAGTGATAGAGGAGAGGGTGATGAGAGCAGAGGAGAAGCTTGATCAACAGAGAAGGTTGATCAAGAGAGGAGGAGGTTGATCAGGAGCTGTCGAGCAGACGGTTACTATGACGGTTGTGCTTGCAGGTTGGTTGCCGAGGGAGCTGAGCTGAGCTAGGAAGAAGGGAGAGAGAAGGGTCCGCTAGCAGCGGCAACAACAGACTTCACCCGTCGCGGCTTAAACGCCACTCTTGCGACAGGCTTTCCTTTTATTAATAGCGAGAGCTACAACTTGCTAATACACCTTTACAACAAAGCAATAAAGGGTATAAGAAGGAAGCTGGCGGCTAAGGAAGAATAATTCCAGAGGAGGCCGCGCGACTAAAGAGCGAAGCCGGCAGGCTGCGCAGTTAAAGGAAACAAGAGACCGCGTGGACTGGAGAACCAGAGGCTGGCAGACCGCGCGACTAAGGCACAGAGACGGGTGCAGTCTGAGAAACAGAGTCCGCAGAAGGGTTGCTGGCTGGCTGACTTCGAGCGTGAGCAGCTTGGCGATGACGCAGACCTCTCCTCGTGCCCCCTGAATGAGAGGCATGGGGGGTTATTTATAGGCCCGAGGAGGTAACGGCTTACAGTGACGTTACCCCCGGTGAGACGGTAACTTGAGCGAGATGGAGACGGAGTCCGCCGAGCCCGGCATAGGCCGTGTGGACTGGGGCTTAGTGCTGAAGCCGGAGCTGCTGTCGGCAAAATGGGAGACTCAGTGGCGGACTGCGATGCGGGTTCGCGGAGTCCGTCACAGCTGAGCTGGGTCTGTACACCTACTGTTGGGGTAGAGGATGCTGGAGGACAAGAAGCGGACTGCAAGACGAATCCGTTGAGTCCGCCGCCGCTGAACTGAGCGAGCTGCAAGGGGTGCGAGCAGGAGAGTGCCTGCGGAGTCTGGCAAGTCAGCACGAGGTTATGCGAACTGGGACTACCTTCTTGAGGATTTGCTGCCTGGCAGGCTGGAAGGAGTCTGCCACTACTGACTGAGTCTGCGCCAAGGCCGCGGTCTGAGGAGGAAGCTGCTACTAATGGCGGAGCCTGTGAAAGGCCTGCGGACTAAGGAGGAGTTGACCCCGCTGCTGCCGAGAAGCTGGTTCTGGATAAGGAAAGGGCGGACTACATAGAGCGTCCGCCAAGTCCGTTGATTCCGCGATTGCTGCAAGGCTGAGTCCATTTACGTTGGAGATGGAGAGTCTGGCTGTTGAGGCTGTTGGGGTTCACTACTGAAGGCAAGCTGGAAGTCTTGATTGCACTTCGAGTCCGCCCAGCTCGCGAGGAACTTGGACTGCTGTTGGTCTTGGTGGGTAGCCGGAGGTGGAGTCCACACTCTATATGCGGGCTGGAGGAGTCGGCTGCCCATGTTGCTGGGTGAAGGGATATGCGACCTGCTGCCAGCCTGAGCGGACAAGAGTCCGAATCCGGCAAAGGAGCATCTGTTGAGACAGCTGCGGTTAAGATGAAGAGGAGCGTGACTTGTTGCCGTCCTGGGCGGATAGGAAGATGAGTCCGGCAGAGAGAGACCTGCGGAAACAACCTTGCGGTTAAGCTGAAAAGGGGCGGCCTGCAGAGGCAGACTGCGGAAGCAGTCCGCGGACCCTGCCGACTAAGGGAAGGTGCGCGGCCTAGTCGGTAAAACCACTGAGACCGCACAAGCCGCGCGGCCTGAGCGCACAGAGAATTCTGTCCGCACTCCCTAGGGCATCACGGTCTCCAGGAGGAACCTGGGGCAGGCTGTGAGGAGCGAGCTGGCTCCCTTGGGAAGGATCGCCGATTTCAGGGTTAACATAATCCCCGAACTTTTTTAAGTTCCGAATAGAACTTCGAAAAAGTTGGAGACCCACGAAAATCGTGATCCACCCCAACGGAAAGAGAAAGGGGGCAAGGAGAGATAGAACCTAAAGCCTCTCCTTAGGAGTTTGGTGTTGTCTTTCTATTTTCCTGCAAGAGGAAAGTTAGGGTAGGCATGTACGGGTGGTACATCGAGTGTGTACCTGAGTTTGCTTTTGCAAAATAAAGAAGATGTGTCTTCCACTAAGTTCTGCAAAATGAAAGTGAGAGGAAAACATAGAAACACAATTATTTGCAAGTACCTGATGGAGGCTTGCAAGCACCTGTTATCCTCTACAAAAAGAAGAAGGATGAAGAGTATACAAGAAGGAAAAATGGGCTGCAAATACCTGGAAGGAACTTGTAAGTCTTTGCTGGTTTCTTAAAGAAAGAGTTAAAGGTATGCACAATATATGAAAGTAACTTGCAAGTACCTATGAATAAACTTGCAAGTATCGGATGATCTCTGCAAAATGAGAGTTAGGAACAAACATGATATATGTGAGAAGCTTGCAAGTACCTGGGAGAGGGCATGCAAGTGTTTGCTAATCTCTGCAAAGAGAAGAGTTAGAAGCAAACATGTAAATGAAAGAAGCTTGCAAGTACCTGGGAGAGGGCTTGCAAGTGTTTGCTAATCTCTGCAAAGAGAAGAGTTAGAAGCAAACATGTAAATGAAAGAATCTTGCAAGTACCTGGGAAAGGGCTTGCAAGTGTTTGCTAATCTCTGCAAAGAGAAGAGTTAGAAGCAAACATGTAAATGAAAGAAACTTGCAAGTACCTGGGAGAGGGCTTGCAAGTGTCTGCTAGTCTCTGCAAGAAAAGAGTTAGGAGCAAACAAAACATGAAAATCGCTTGCAAGTACCTGTGAAGAAGGCTTGCAAGTGTTAACCGTTGATGAGATAAGGCCGATATGACCAAATAGCAAGGAAAATGCCTGATGAACTTTTTATCATGAAGCCCAGATCAATAAATCGAGCATTAATTGTTGTTATGGCTGGATGGACATTATCAGATTAGCAGAGAAGGAACTTGACGAATTTTGCCAATCTGAACTAGATTGCAATAACATGGCTTGATGATCGAGGAGAGTAAGATTCTTTGATCAATGCTTGATACCATTAGATTTTGATAAGAGTAATGAATAGCTCTGTGAATCTTCATCTGATAGCGCTTAAGCATGTAGTGAATAAAAGATGAGAGTAATAGAGCTTGTACAAGTAGAGAGCTTGTAAGTCATCATCCGATGGAGCTTTGAGAAAGCAATGTATATAAGATGAGCATAAGCAAAAGGAATGCAGAAAATCCTTTTGGTAGGTCAAATTAACTTGTTCACCTATGAAAGAAGGCAGTTGACAAAAAAGGAGCACTAGCTACACTCCCTTGACATAGCACAAAAGGGAGACATGCGCAAAAAATCCTAAGAAGGAAGCGACAGATGCACTGCTCTCTTGCCTCGGGTACAATCATCACTGATCAATGAGACTAGTTATGCCAAGTGGCCTATTGCTTGCCTGTGGATTGATCAGTGGAGTTGTGGGAACCCACGAAGGCACGGATCGAGACTACCATAGAGTGTTCGGCCATCACAGTCATGTGATGATCGAAGAGATAAGGCTACGCTTGATCTCCATTGCTTGTCAAGCAAAGATCATCATAACTATAATGTATCCTTTGCGAAGCACAATAGAGCTAACATATGGGACCTCCCTAGAACACACTCTATGTCAGATGTCGGCTAGGATCCTAATTCTAAAGCCCAACATCGTAGATTGAACGACTCCCACTACACATATGGGTATACTCCCGTCATATGTGGTCGAAGCGGTCGTGCCAGAGAACAAACTACAGAGGGAGCATTTCGGACTTGGCGATATCTCATTGTTGTAGTGATCTCTTTGGAAAAGAGAAAAGATAGAGAAGGAAGCATCACAAGAAGGGAACTGTGTCAGTATAAGATCCCAGATAAAAGCTTTGTTGAAAAAGAGTAATGAACACTGAGAAGTGATTTGAAATGAAAGTGTCTGAAAAGAGTAATGGTAAGAGTTGAGATAACCCATCAAGGTTGTGAAGAGCCTTGTGGAACAATGATGCCCATTATTGGCTTAGAATAGCCTTACAAGCACACCCTCGTCGTCGTCATCGAAGCATTCGATAGTTTTGTTAACAACGAGGAGAGGAGGCTCTTCGACTAGGTTCACTCCTTTTGAGCAGCAAGGAACATCTGCAACTTCTTTTCCCTTTGCGGTTGATGGATCAGGGCGATCTTCATTGGGAAGCAGGTCACACATCTTACCCTATCGGAGCATCCTTTGCACAAGCTGGCGGAGTGCTCGGCAGTTTCCAGTCAGGTGGCCTGGCTCTTTGTGGAATTCACAGTATGGTTTGGAGTCTCTAGACCTTTGATCGACTGGTTGGTAGGGCTTCTTGTAGTTTGCCCTGTCTTTCCTAATTTGGACTACTCTTGCATGGCCTCGTCTAGATCAGACTCATGCAAGTCATTGTCTTGCTGTTGAACTGCTGCTGTTTGCAAAGACGGAGCTAGTGGTAGCAATGAATCTTTAGCACGTTCACGGCTTGGGAAGGAGTATCGGAGGCCTTGAAACCTTCTCTCCTTTCTTGAGTGAGTTGGAAAATGATTGTGAGGAGACCTTGGAGGATGCTTGTGAGAAGGATAATTCTCGGATGAGAGCTTGGAGACGAAGCCTGGGTTGCTCTTTTCTCCTCGAATGTATGAGTTGGCTAAGGCAATCAACTCTTGGTATGTTTTCGGATCACGTACATTGGCTTAAAATTTGAGAGGCCCTTCACGAAGACCATGAATAAGAGCTACTCGATACATTTCTTGATCAGCAATCGCGATGTCCAAAATCTCTCTTTGGAATCGATCAACAAACTGAGACCAAGTTTCATCGCTGCGCTGCTTGATCTCAAGAGGGCTTCAAGACCGCCCTTTCTCTTGGTGGAGGTAGAGAACCTGAGCAAGAACTCCCTTCGCAGATCAGCAAAGGAAGTGATGGAGTGAGGGCGAAGGCCATAAAACCAGTCCCTCACTTACCCATCAAAAGTTGTTACAAGGAGCTTGCACTTAGTTGCATCTGAAAGGGTTTTGAGAGAAACGGCTGACTCAAAATCTTGAAGGTGCTTTACTGGATCAGTCTCTCCAGTGTAGATTGGAAGTCAAGGCTCTCTCAAGTTAGCTGGAGTTGGCTCATGGCGAACATTCTCTGTGAATGGTGAAGGTTCTTCTTGTTCTCCTACAGCATAAGGAAAGAAGGGGGCATAAGCTGCAGTTGCAAAAGAAACAGGAGGATAAAAAGGAAAAGTTGTTGCAGGAGCAAATGCAGGAGCTGCATGGTAGGGATGACTTCCCTGAAAGTTGAGAAATCTAGCAGGACTTCCCCGGGCTGCTTCCCGGAAGAAGTTTTGGTCAGCAGCAAATTCTTCATCTTGAGGTCGCAGATGGGCTGCAGGACCTTGCGGGAAGGTTGTTGTGTAAGGAGGATAGACCGGCGGGCAAGCTGGAGTACAAGCTTGCTGGTGCTCCAAAGTTGGTGCTGGGTTGATGGGAGCAGCTGAAGCAACTGGAGCTGTTGCTGGTTGAGAGTCTAGTCGCTGCGTGATCATAGCGAGCATTTGGTTGATTGCTCAGAACTACTAAGCATTCTCACGGCGCGATTGCTCAAAGGCCTCCCAGATAGGATCATCTCTAGGACTTGGAGCAAAGTTCTTGGCTGGTTGATGATCTGATATGGTTAACTATCGCTGTTCACCGTCTGTTTGGATATGAAGGTCGCGTGTTAACTGTTGATGCTCGAAAACGGCACCGGGGCAGCTAATACGGAGGGAGTGTTCGATCTCACAGGCTAGGAGAGGAAGAGGACGAAGGTTGCGGGGGAAGAAGGAAGAAGGAAGCTTCTGAGTGCTCGAGAGTGGAGCAAGCAGCTTTTCAAGGAGGTTGCAGGGATAGAGGAGAGTGTGTTGAGAGCAGAGGAGAAGCTTGATCAACAAAGAAGGTTGATCAAGAGAGGAGGAGGTTGATCAGGAGTTGTCGAGTAGACGGTTACTATGACGGTTGTGCTTGCAGGTTGGTTGCCGAGGGAGCTGAGCTGAGCTAGGAATAAAGGAGAGAGAAGGGGCCGCTAGCAGCGGCAACAACAGACTTCGCCCACCGCGGCTTAAACGCCACTCTTGCGACGGGCTATCCTTTTATTAATAGCGAGAGCTACAACTTGCTAATACACCTTTATAATAAAGCAATAAAGGGTACAAGAAGGAAGCTGGCGGCTAAGGAAGAAGAATGCCAGAGGAGGCCGCGCGACTAAAGAGCTAAGCCGGCAGGCCGCGCAGTTAAAGGAAACAAGTGACCGCGCGGACTGGAGAACCAGAGGCTGGCAGGCCACGCGACTAAGGTGCAGAGATAAGTGCGGTCTGAGAAACGGAGTCCGCAGGAGGGCAGCTGGCTGGCTGACTTCGAGCGTGAGCATCTTAGAGATGACGCAGACCTCTCCTCGCGCCACCTGAATGAGAGGCATGGGGGGGGTATTTATAGGCCCGAGGAGGTAACGGCTTGCGGTGACGTTACCCCCGGTGAGACGGTAACTTGAGCGAGATGGAGACGGAGTCCGCCGAGCCCGGCATAGGCCGCACGGATTGGGGCTTAGTGCTGAAGCCGGAGCTGCTGTCGGCAAAATGGGAGACTCAGTGGCGGACTACGATGTGGGTTCGCGGAGTCCGTCACTGCTGATCTGGGACTGTCCGCCTACTGCTGGGGTGGCGGATGCTGGAGGACAAGCGGCGGACTGCAAGGCGAATCCGCTGAGTCCGCAGCTGCTGAACTGAGCGAGCTGCAAGGGGTGCGAGCAGAAGAGTGCCCGCGGAGTCTGGCGAGTCTGCACGAGGTTATGCGGGCTGGGATTGCCTTCTGGAGGATTTGCTGCCTGCCAGGCTGGAAGGAGTCCGCCACTACTGACTGAGTCCGCTCCAAGGCCGCGGACTGAGGAGGAAGCTGCTACTACTGGCAGAGCCTGTGAAAGGCCTGCGGACTGAGGAGGAGTTGACCCGCTGCTGCCGAGAAGCTGGTGCTGGCTAAGGAAAGGGCGGACTGCATAGAGCATCTGCCAAGTCCGTTGAGTCCACGGCTGCTGCAATGCTGAGTCCGCTTACGTTGGAGATGGAGAGCCTAGCTGTTGAGGCTATTGGGGTTCACTACTGAAGGCGGACTGGAAGTCTTGATCACACTTCAAGTCCGCCCAGCTCACGAGGAACTTGGACTGCTGTTGTTCTTGGCGGGTAGCCGGAGGTGGACTCCACACTCTGTATCCGGGCTGGTGGAGTCGGCTGCCCGTGTTGCTGGTTGAAGGGATATACGACCTGCTGCCGGCCTGAGCGGACAAGAGTCCGAATCCGGCAAAGGACCATCTGTTGAGACAGCTGCGGTTAAGATGAAGAGGAGCGCGACTGTTGCCGACCTGGGGCGGATAGGAAGTTGAGTCTGGCAGAGAGAGACTTGCGGAAACAATCTTGCGGTTAAGATGAAAAGGGGGCAGCCTACAGAGGTAGACTGCGGAAGCAGTACGCGGACCCTGCCGACCAAGGGAAGGCGCGCGGCCTAGTCGGTCAGACCGCTGAGACCGCGCAAGCCGCGCGGCCTGAGCGGACAGAGAATTCTGTCCGCCCTCCCTAGGGCATCACGGTCTCCAGGAGGAACCTGGGGCAGGCCGTGACGAGCGAGCTGGCTTCCTTGGGAAGGAACGCCGATTTCGGGGTTAACAGCATGGGTGAGCTGAAATTCTTCTTGGGACTCCAAGTTAGACAGACTGATGATGGTTTGTCCATATCTCAATCTAAGTTCACTAAGGAGTTGATTAAGATATATGACATGGAGTCATCCTCCACCATGAGAACTCCAATGGGGTCAAGTATGCCTATTGGCAAAGATGATGCAGGAAAACCTGTAGATGAGTCTTTGTATAGAGGGATAATTGGCTCCCTTTTATACTTAACTGCTAGTAGACCAGACATCATGTATGCTACATGTGTCTGTGCTAGGTATCAAGCTTGCCCAAAAGAATCTCATTATACTACTGTCAAAAGAATTTTGAGATATCTTAAGGGAACACCAAATCTTGGCCTTTGGTACCCTAAGAATAGAGATTTTCTACTAACAGGTTATTCAGATGCAGACTTTACAGGATGTAAAGAAGATAGGAAAAGCACCACTGACACATGTCAGTTCCTAGGTGGAAGATTGGTGTCATGGAGCAGCAAAAAGCAGACAAATATGATTATATCCACTACTGAGTATGAATATGTAGCTGCAGGCAGTTGTTGTGCTCAGCTGTTATGGATACAACATCAACTTGAAGATTATGGCATCAAGGTAAGTAGAACTCCATTATATTGTGATTCTACTAGTGTCATTTCTATTGCTAGAAATCCTGTTTCTCATAGCAGAACTAAGCACATAGAAATTAGATTTCATTTCATTAGAGATCATGTTGAAAAAGAAGACATAAGTTTAGAATTTGTCAACACTAATTTTCAAATTGTTGACATGTTCACCAAACCACTGGATGAAACTAAATTCAATTACTTTAAAATTGAATTAGGCATGCTGAACTTGAAATAAGAATGATAAAATTGACTAAGTAATTCTATGTCGACACATAAAGATATCTGTGTCAACAATTAGTAGTTGGTGTCGACACATAAGGAAAATTCTGTCGACACATCAAGAAGATTATGTCGACACTTAGAATTTGATGTCGACACATAACTCTCCTGACACTTAGATATTGGTGTCGACACATACAGTCATCTGTGTTGATACACAGAAATTAGTGTATACTCTTAAGGTTGTCCGTGTCGACATATCGCAATTGGTGTCGACACATAGTATTGTAATACCTTTACATTCTCTGTCAATACTTTAGTAGTCTGTGTCGACACTATCCCACCTGTGTCGACACAATAAGCAAATTTCCGCCCACCTTTTGGCCTTCTTTTAGAAATGTATAAATAGGTGGAAACAAGACCTTGTCGACCACGCTCTCAGAGTTCTCGACAAACCATTTGTGTCGACAAGACCTTCATCTCTCTTCTCCTCAATCTCTCATCCCTAATGGCGCCAAAAATGGAAGAGAACATCAACATTGGATATGAACTAGTTTGCAATGCGTTTGAGAGTGCAGCGCCAGAAATCCAGGCCGTGATTACCCTAATCACCGATAATGGATTGGAGTACTTAGTCTCGGAACCTTCCAGGATCTAGAAGAAGGAGGTTCTTGAATTCTACTCGTCGGCATCATTGGATTCAAAGAGCATCAAAATTAAATCATATGTCTAAGGAACTAAGATCAAACTCACATAAAAGAGTTTAAGTAAAACACTTCAGCTTCCCAGGGTTAAGGAAGAAGATGACATAGCATCTACCATGACAAAAGATGCTCTCCAATGGTGTGGACTGGATCCCACTACCAAGATTGGATCATCAATGAACAGGAAGGGAATGAATTCCCAGGGCAAATTCCTGTCTAAGATTATAGGCAAGGTTATACTATGCAAATCAGGAGGACAAGATAGGATTTAAGCCTATATGTTCAATCTCATGATCAGGGTTATATTCAAGGTGAAAACTAACTGGTTTGCTGTTATCTTTGAAAAGATCAAAGAAAGTATCAAGAAACCTAATCTACGTAGAATACTAAGCTTGTATTTAGCTTTGAATATTCTAGAGGTGATGAATCAGACTACAGGTTCTAAGATTAATCATATGAGGAGAATGAACATAAGAATACTGTCCAAATGGGATAGGGTATTGATAAAGGATGTCTCTACACCTCAAAAACACCAGAAACTGGTTCAAAAAAAGAAGCAAACTCAACACAAGATAGCTGAATCTTCCAGTGATTCAGAAGAAGAAGTTGTTTTCAGCTTAGATGGAGAAGGACCAGAGAGTTCTAGGAAATCTCCTGCTCTAGAAACTATAACTGACGCTCAGGTGTAGTGGGAGCAGATTCCTGCAAGCAACCTACCAGTGGATCAGGTCCAAGAGGAACCACTTCAAGGGGGAGTAAATGAGCCTTTTCCAGTTCTAGCACAACAAGTGCCATCACCTTCAGGGGGAGCTAATGAGCAAGATTCAAAGATATAAATCAAGCTGCTATATGCACTGAGAATGATGCACTGGAGGTGCATATGAATGATGTTGATCAAAATATTTAAGATAATGTCCCTGAACATGAAAATACCATAGAAGACACTTTTGAATTTGAAGGAGGACCATCTGCTGAGAAAGAGCAAGTTATTCCTCCAGTTCAACTACAACAAGAGGTCACATTAGAAGAATTATTTCCTGATTTACTAGGAGCAAGAACTGAGGGGGAGCAGCCCATCATTGCCTCTAGACCAAAGGATATTGTGGATATTGCTACATCATCTGATTCCTCAAATGATAAAGAAGCCTCCAGAGCTAAGAAAAGGAAACTTACAGAGCTCAGGAAGAGGAGCTCAAGCTATAAGAAAACCATGAAAAATGCCCCACAAATACAAGCTCCTACAGTAGACTTCAGCTCACTCTTAGTGTCACTGCAACTGAAATTAGATGAGCAAAGAGTAGCTCTTGAGAAATATATGGATGAGAGTCATAAAGAACTACAATCTACCTTGGCCCAAGATATCAAATCCATTAGATTTGAAGTCAATCTGGACAAAAGGGAAATGACTAAATGCTTCCAAAAGGGAGATCATGTTGTTGTCTACCTGGCCAAACAACAACAGGAGGCCAAGACTCAGATAGATGACATTGCAATAAAACAAGGATATGTTCTGGAGAATCAAATTAGAATGAATGACAATCTCACAGAATCTCATAATTTTATTGTCATAGAACTCCAGAATAAAGCCACTGCTTTCACTGAAAACATGGTTAAAGAAAAGTCTGAGTTTGATAAACAACTCAAAGCAAATTTGGCTTATGTCCACACTGCTATTCAGGACTCTCAAAAGGTAATTGCTGATCAACTGCAGAAGTTTAAAGCCTACTATAAAGAAGGAACCAATTACCTAGCTAATCAGATAAGATTTCAAAAGGATGATTTAAGAGACCATATTGAAAGAGAAGTCATAAAAGGGGAGAGAGTATTAGTCAATCCAGGCTCAGAACATGCTAAATGGATAACCAATGCCATCAGGGCAACTCTTGGTTATCCACCCCTCTGTGATGATGATAACACTACTGAATCAGGAATTCAACCTGATTATAATGAAGGGGTTCAGAAGGAAGTAGCCCAAAATATCTATCCACCTCTAGATTTTGATGGAATTTAATATGCAGTCCAACAAATGTATAGTCCTAAGGAGGTACATAATGTTTTTATTGAAAAGGTTGAAATGTCTGGAGCTGCGTTGCAAAGAGAGCAAGAAGCACAAAGAGCTAGGGATGCACAGAAAGAAGCTCAATTATCTAAGAAAAGGTTCAGAGAGCGGGCAGAATTAAAGCCTGATTTTGAACAATGGAGTCCTACCTCCAGAAACATTATTCTCACTGCCTGACAAGCTGTTAAAGACAATATGCATGATAGAGGCAAGTGGTATTCTAAACAAGATTGAAGCAAATATCAGAAGCGGCAAGATGCCAAATATCAGTTCAGAAGAGATCTCAAAGCTGGAAAAATACCTGCAACCTCTGTGGAGCCTAGAAAATACTTTCCAAAGCCTTATCATTACTTTAAAAGGCAAAAGGTCAAGACTGAAGAGCTTAAGAAGAAGGAACTAAAAGGAAAGAAGCCAACTGATGACACAGAAGCTAATGTACAAGCTAGAATTCAATCTGGCAAAGGAATTGTCATGAAGGAGCATGATTAATCCTAGACTTAGATGGACTAGGCTTAGGTCTATGTAAAATTTTGGTCTAAATCCTTGTTATTTTGTATTGCTGAACATATATTAATAAATTCATTGGTTTAGCCTTAATTTGATATGGTATACTTGGAGTTTTGTGAAGCATGATTAGTATGTTCTAACATATTCGGTGATGATATTGTTACATGCTATGACTGCTTATGGTTAATCTTGACTTTGAAATAAATGTTTACATCATAATCTTTGTTTTATTATAAGTGATGTATATCATTGACTAAGGGTTATGACTTCTCTAAATAGGGGAAGATTGTTGGGTACATTGGAAACTATGTACCTGATTTGGAGAAGCCTCACCTAACTCAATGATATTCATCAATGTGTATTTGATGGTGTGTTAAGTTTCCATGTGCAGGTTAAGGAAATGCAGAAAAAGGTTTCTAAGTACAAGTGTCGACACTTGAGTAGAATGGTGTCGACACCAGGAGCCAGATTGTGTCGACACACAGGACTTGTGTCGATACACAGAAATTCTGTCGACAACAATTATGTCGACACACAGAAATTCTGTCGACAACAATTGTGTCGACACACAGGACTTATGTCGACACACACCAGAATTCTGTTGACAACAATTATGTCGACACACAAGACTTATGTCGACACACACCAGAATTATGTCAACACCAACTTTGTCGAGACTAGAAGCTATTGTGTCGACACACAGGATTTGTGTCGACACATTCCACAGAAGCTGTGTTGAGAAGATAAAGAAGGGTTGTGTAGACATTATGAGAGTTATGTTGACATCATCAAGAGTTATGTCGACACATGGTCTATTTGTGTTGACACATTTGAAGTATTGTCTTGACACTTTTCTACTGAGATAGAATACAATGAAGTATCAAGTGTTACGACTGAAGACTTGACAGCTGTCATAACTAACAAAGTTATTGCATCTGTCATAGCTATCAGAAGGCCGTTATAAACCGGATCAACCGGTAACCTCAGATGGATCTATATAAAGACTTGTTCTATCATCAAACAATGAGAGATCTAGAAAGAAGAGAAGTTCAGATCCTGAACTCAACAAGTCTCTAAGGGCAGATTCTGAACAAGTCTGTAAGAAGAATTCAGATCTATATCTGAAAGAAGAGGAAGCTGGAGTGAGGATCATCTCCAACTTCATAAGAAGATCAACCTTACTTTATTCAGATTCAAGAAGCTTTGAAGAAGCTAAGACAGGTTGAATCTTAAGCAGTTAGATCTATCAAGAACTGATCAATAAGCCTCCACCCCTTTCTCTCTCTACCTGGGTGAAGGATTTATTCTTTTTATAATCAATTTTCTCTGTATGATCTTTTATAGATCTGAGTGTAAGATAGTTATCTCTCTGAGTTGTAAGCCTAAGTTTATAATGGCTGAGGTAGGGCTGAGTGCCTGAGGTAGGGGATTAATTTCTCTGAGTTGCAGTCCTGCTGAAAGAGGCTGAGGTAGGGCTGGATTGCCTGAGTTATAGGAGTGTGGACTCACTCTGAGGTAGGATTCTCTGGAAGAATCTGAGTTGTAGCATTTGGTGAAGTGTGAGCTGTAGGAACCTTTCAGGGTTCTGAGTTGTAAGATCTGAGGATCTGAGAAGAAAGAAGGGAGTTAGGCCGAATTTAGTATACTACTAGATAGGCGAAAGGGGAAAGTGGATGTACCCATTTCTTGGGGAACCACTATAAATCTGTGTGCATTCTGTGTTAGTTGTGTCTGTTGTTAAACTGTACTGTGATAATTGCTGAATAAGTTATCTAACAGTAATATATTTTATCTGCCTTAATAAAAAGGAATTGAACCTATTCACCCCCCCCCCCCCCCTCTAGGTGTTTAGCATATCTTGAAACAAATTCTTTCACTATTTTTGCAGGTATGTCCAAAGGCCAACAAAATGCCTATCTGGCATTTGGACAGTGGATGCTCTCGACACATGACCGGTACTAGAAGCCTACTTCAAAAGTACTCTCCAGTTATGAACGGGCCAAAGGTTATCTTTGGAGGTTCTGATAGGGGAATCACAAAAGTCTACGGTATGATCACTAATGGTAGTTTATCCTTCTCAGACATGGCTTATGTTGAAGGATTAAAACATAATCTTATAACCATAAGACAACTCCGTGATAAAGTACACATAATAGAATTTCTTGCAGACAAGTGCTTGATAAAATCAGTAGATAACTTAGAAATGATTCTAGCAGGCACTCGTAGTAGAAATATATTTTGTTTGAATTTTATTTGCATAGACTCTTCTACACAAGTGTGCTTTTTGACAAAAGATAGTGCATCTCTTGGTGAACAATGGCACAAGAGATTAGCACATATAAATTACAAAACTATTAATAAATTATTTTCTCTTAATTTAGTACGTGATGCACCCAACGTTAAATGCGTTAAAGATAGGCCTTATCACGTATGCATAAAAGGCAAGCAAACAAAGGGTACCTTTAAAAGTATTATTGGTAAAGACTCTGACCGGTGTTTACACCTACTTCATATGGACTTGTTCGGTCCACTACAAATTAGAAGTTTGGGAGGTAAGGATTATACACTGGTTATTGTAAATGACTACTCTTATTTTGCATGGGTGTTCTGTCCAAAACATAAGTCAGATACGTTTGTAATTTTAACTAATTTTGTCAGGAAGATCCAGAATGAATACAACTATTCAGTTGTCAAAATCAGAAGTGACAATGAAACAGAGTTCAAATCCGGGGCCATGACAGAATTCTGTGAAAGCTGAGGTATCTTTCATGAGTTTTCCTTTCCTCATACTCCTCAACAGAATGGAGTCGCTGAGAGAAGGAATAAAACACTCATAGTGGCCTGCAGAACCATGTTGAGTGATGTCTCACTACCAGAATACTTATGGGCTGAAGCCGTCAACACTGCTTGTCACATGCAAAACAGAGCACTCATAAATAAGAACCATGATAAAACACCTTATGAACTACTAAAGGGCAGGAAACCTACTATTTCATATTTTAGAATCTTTAGTAGTAAATGTTTCATACTTAACAATGGGAAGTATCACACCACTAAGTTCAGTGAAAAGAGTTTTGAAGGTATTTTCGTAGGATATAGTAGTCATAGTAAGGTATATAGGATTTTTAACTAGAAAACCCTGGTCATAGAAGAATCTATTAATGTTGTATTTAATGAGATGAGCTTGCTACAAAGCAGCTCTTCTATTGTGTTTTTTGAAGATGCAGGTTCAAGACTAAAGGAATTAAGCTTGGATGATCCAATTAAGGAAAAAGGTCAAGATTCATCAAGATCACCACTCCAACCCCTATTGGAGAGGTTGATCACCATGATGAAGATGTCATTCAAGTTGATGAAGTCACTCTAGTGGTAGAGGAAGCTCCAGATGCAAGGACTTTATAACTCAGACACTTGAAGGATCAACCAATTGATCAAATCATAGGAGACCCTCGTGATGCTGTCAGAACTCGTAGAGGTACAACTAATGAGAAATTGTATTTGAGTTTTCTATCGCAGGCTGAGGAAGCAAACAAGGACACATCTTGGGCAATGGAAATGAAAGAAGAACTAAATCAATTCAAATGTTGCCGAGTTTAGAAGCTTGTGCCAAGACCCAAAGGAAAGAATGTGATTGGAACAAAGTGGGTCTACCAAAAAAAGATGGATGAAGATGGAATCATAATCAAAAACAAAGCCAGACTCATCACCAAAGGTTAAAGACAAGTAGAAGGAATCAACTTCGATCAGACATATGCTCCAGTGGCAATACTTGAGGCAATCAGGTTGTTCCAAGCATATGCTACACTCAAAGGATTCACTGTCTACCAAATGGACGTGAAGTCGGCTTTCCATAATTTGACATAAATGAAGAAGTGTATGTGGAACAACCTCCAGGTTTCATTGATCCTGAACATCCTGATTTTGTTTATTTTTTATTTAAAGTGCTATACAGTTTGAAACAAGCTCCACGAGCTTGGTATAAAATGATGTCTAACTTTCTTCTTGAGAACAAGTTCACAAGGGGAAAGATAGACAAGACATTATTTCTTATGGAAGTAAAAGGCAAGATTTTGCTAGTGCAAATCTATGTCGATGAAATCATTTTTGGCTCTACCGACGACAACTTTTGTAAGAAGTTTTCCAAACTTATGCAAGGGAAGTTTGAGATGAGCAGTATGAGAGAGCTGAAGTATTTCTTAAGACTTCAGGTAAAACAATCTGAGGATGGAATTTTCATCTCTCATACGAAGTTCACCAAAGAGTTGATTAAGAAATTCGGAATGAAATGGAGTGCAGCCTCTATGAGGACTCTAATGGGTTCAGCCATGTCTCTGGACAAGGATGAGAAAGGGGAACCTTTTAATGAAATCAAGTGTAGAAACATAATTGGATCTTTGCTCTACCTTACTACTAGCAGGTCAGACATCATGTTTTCAACATGTGTGTGTACTAGATATCATGTGAACTGTAAGATATCTCATTACACTATTGTAAAGCGGACTTTGAGATACCTTAAGGTCACACCAAATCTTGGCTTATGGTACCCAAGAAGTAATGATAGCGAGCAAATTGGATTTTCAGATGCAGATTTTGCAGGTAGTAAAGATGATAGAATGAGCACTTCAGGGACTTGTCAATTCCTTAGAAGGAGACTCATCTCATGGAGCAGCAAGAAGCAAAATTGTATAGCAATCTTAACGGTCGAGTCAGAATACATTTCTGCCGACAGTTGTTGTGCATAATTACTCTGGATCAAGAACCAACTTGAAGACTATAACTCGAAGGTCAAGGACATCCCACTATTTTGTGACTCCTCCAGTACAATTACTATAGCCAACAACCCAATCTCTCACAGTCGAATAAAGCACATAGAGCTGAGGTACCATTTCATCAGGGAGCATGTGTAGCATGGAGACATCAATATCCAGTATGTTCCAACTGGCATGGAGGTTACAGACATATTCAGGAAGCCACTGGACGAGGACAAGTTCTCGTTCTTCAAAATAGAACTTGGCATGCTCAACAAGGAATGTTGAAGAGAAGGGACAGTCAGCAAAGTTCAGAATCGGATTACTTTTAAAAAATCAAGGATATCCTAAGTCAGGACTTCAGTTCTCGAGACAACTTCATTACTCGAGAAATGGTATCTATACTCGAGAACAACTTCATTACTCGAGTACAGACTTTATTACTCGAGTCCCTACCTTGTTCTCGAGAACATCAGGCTTTGCTTCTCGGAAAAGATATCCCTACTCGAGAAATGATCTTTCTCTCGAGAAATCATATGCAAATTTTCTCTCAAGTTCAAACTTTGATATTGGCATCCGGGCACTCCAACCGCCATACTTCAGTTATTTTAATTGTTATTTCTTTCCTTAATCATGAAGATTTAGGGTTTATATAAATAGATTAAGTCTAGAAAACTCAAAATCCCGGATTTTGAGATATCCTTCTTAAGAAAACCCTTCGTCTTCTTCATCTCTGTCACTCCTCCCGTGAACTACCCTATTCATCTTCTCGCCGGCTAGAAGTCTTACAGTTCTTAAATTAATGGCTCCCATGTCAAAGTTAGGCATCAGCAGCGAACTTATTTCAATTGGAATCACCGACATTTTTGACGACTTCAGAAATGTTCTTATACTGCTCGACACCGCCAGACTATCTTTTGTTCTTCAACACCCTTGTGGAGTTCTTATTCCTGATGTAGAAGAATTCTTTCAGAATGCCAATATCAAGTGGAATGGCAAAGTTCTGAAAACCAAGGTTCGGGACATCAAGGTCAAAATGACTTCAACCTCTGTTTCTCAATTTTTGCGACTGACGCTGATTGACGAGGAAGATGACCTAGTATCGATGGACTATGAAAGGGCTCACGTCTTCTGTGGCCTTCCCGACTCAATCGTCACACTTCGCTGCCAGCACATGAATGCAAAGAGCAAACATCTTGTCGATATTCTGGGAAAAGTCCTTCTCTGTCGCACCAGTTCCATTAGCTACATCACCACTGAATTCTTTGACATGATGACTGCAGTAATCTGTAGAAAGAAGTTTCAGTGGGGGATGATGATTTTTGACAAGATCAAGGCAAGTATAAAAAGCCCCAACTATGGTAGAATTTTATCTCTTTATCTAAATCAGTGGAGGCCAGATGTTTTTATCTTGGATAAGGGCATGGCCCTTAATCACATGAAAAAGGTTTCAATAACCTTCATCCAGAGATGGAAAATTAAACTTCAGAAACCAGACCAAGCCCCAAGGACAGATGAAGATGAAATCAGGACTCCATCTCCTTCTCTCATCAAATAACTGACACATCTGATATAGTTATTGATGGGGAGCCTGCTCCATCTATGCAAGTGCAGTCTACTCAAATTAAAACTCCAGCCACAGTCCATACAAATACTCAAGCCCAAGTCACAACATCACCTGCTGCTGTACATACAGTTTTAGAAGAAGATACAGCTCCATCTGCTGCAACCAAGGACACTTCTCACCAAGTAGATAACTCAGGATTTATTGTTGCAGACCTGCCTGATCAAGAAATTTTGATTGATGCCCAAGTAAATAATCAAATACTGTCTACAGTAGATGACATTGATAAGATGATAGAGGAACTCACCTCTAAAGAGCTTATATCCCATCTGCCTGAAGAAAATCCATCTCTACAAGAAAAATCTTCTTAACTAGAAAAACCATCTGAACCAGAACCATCTTAGCCCTAGTCTCCCGCTGAGGATGTGCAGGATGAAGAGGTAGTCTCTATTTTTGATACTGAAGAAGAAGTACCTCCTGATGATGCTGAACCTACTCTCCCAAGCCTACACTTCAACATTCCCACTTTCCTAGGTGGTGATGTTGAAGATGAAATAACTACTGCTAGAAGAAAACATATTTCGACATATATTGTGCTCATTGAAGAAATAGTTCTCTAGATAGCTCCAATTCAACCTCCTCCACCTCCCCAGACTGAAATCATTCCTGAAGATACTATCTTGAGTAAGATAGAAGCCATGTAATCTGAGCAAAGAAAGTACTTGGACACCTCCATTCAAGCTATCACTGACAAGGTCTCTACTTTGGAAAAGTAAATGAGCCGAGGATTTGCAGAAATCCAGAGCAATATTGATGAGTTCAAAAGGATCTTACAAATTGGAGGCAAATCTATAAACCACACTATTACCAGCATTGGCGAGGTAATGGATCAAGCTGTCACTCTAGCTAACAACAAGATTTAGTTGGAAAAGAAAGCTCAAGAATGCAACTTCAAGACATGTGAACAAGTTGGCAAATTCAAAGAAGAAGCCAGAGACACCCTCTCTATAGAAGTCAGAAAGGTGGAGGATAATGTAAAAGAACAGCTTGATAAGAAAGTCCAAAAGATGCAAGATCTATGGGACAATCAACTTAAAGAGATTCAAACATCAATGCTACAGGAAATTAAGAGCACAAAGCTTTATACTTATGATACTGCAGTGTGGATGCACAATCTGATTCAAACATAAGAAAGGGGGAGGATAAAGTAAAAGAACAACTTAATACGAAAGTCCAAAAGATGCAAGATCTATGGGACAATCAACTTAAAGAGATTCAAACATCGGTGCTATAGGAAATTAAGAGCACAAAGATTTATACTTATGATACTGTAGTGTGGATGCACAATCTGATCTTCATTGATTTCTCAGTTGATCCCACTGCAGCCCCTCCCACTAGCCTGGATGTTCATAGGCCTACTTTCTCTCCACATCCAGAACTTTATGAAGCTCCACCTCCTAAAACACATTCACAAGTCTGGAATTCTGAACAAGCTGATGTGCCTCCACAAATACCTCTTCAAATACCTCCTGAAGTACAGATACCTAAAAGAATAAAGTATGGTGAAGGTGCTTCTGCCAGCAGGTCCACTCCTATGCCAGAACATGCAGAAAGAGAATTTGCTGAGGTCTGTAGCCCTACATCTAAATCTATTTTTTGGATACTTAAGACTTGTAGTGGAATTCAGTGGGCACAAGGACACCTACTACTCTCATACTGAATGGATGCAATATGAAAAATCTATGACTCTAAGAAGGCTACATGATAAGAAGTATAGTCGAGATGATCCTACTTCTCCGCCTAGACCATCCAAGTAATTTCCAAAGCCATTCATGTACTTCCAGAGACAAGAAGACAAACATCAGAGGCAGCATAAACAATAGACCAAGAAGAAATTGAAGATGATCAGAAGTGTGATATATGAGATTTTGTGGATTAGAACTTTTCCTTTACAATATATATATATAAATCTTTAGATTTTGATGATTTAAATCTTCTATTTCATAGCATTTCTTCCATTTACTCTGCTTATTAGTTATTGTATTAGTTTATCTTGTTGTAATTCACCTTAGTGTAGAAGGTTCTGACTTCTACAAATATGGGGATATTGTTGGGTATTGTATCAATAATAACCTAGATTTATAGAAAGTCACCCTTGAACTAAGATGAATTAAGTTTGTATTTGATGCCTTTTCAAGATAAGTGCTTGCAGGTTATAATTGCCAAGTATAGTCCAATGTCAGTTTACAATGGGTCACCAAACAAAGGACCATACAATGTAATCCCTCATTGTGTGATTCATGGTGTTGACTCATGTGTAACCTCTCTATTGGGACACACTTCTTATTCAAGAACTAAGTCATAAGAGAAAGGTTGGTTGTTGGCTTCATAGAAGAAAATCACTTTTCAGTTAAATAGAATTTTTCTAAATATTTTACTCGAGAAACTTCAATTATTACTCGAGTAAGAATAAAGATTTTACTCAAGTTAGCTTAGTCAAATACTCGAGTAGCAGAAGCTGTTCTCGAGAAAGCCTAGTGTAGTTCTCGAGAAAGCCATGTAGTACTCGAGTAGGTCTTGATCCTTTCTCAAGCACCTTTAAATTTAACTCAGAATTTTTCTAAGTCCTTTTCTCGAGATAGTCGAAGACTTTTCTCGAGAAGGCCAAGAATAGTTCTCGAGTAACATAAGTCTTTCTCGAGTAACAGAAATATTTTCTCGAGTAACAAAAATCCTTTCTTGAGATACTGTCTTGTTCTCTAGTAACATAAGTGTTTTTCTCGAGTAACATAAATTTATTTTTCTCGAGTAAGTCTTCTCATTCTCGAGAAACCAGAATTCATCTTCTACATTTTCCTTAAGTAATTATTCTCAAGAACATTACATCCTTTCTCGAGAAATAGAACTTGTACTAGAGTAGTTATTATCTCTCTCAAGAAATGGGTTCTGATTCTGAATTTCCTCAAGTGTTTGATGCATTTTGATTTCAAATTTGAATAACTGATGATTGGTCGACATGGATGGTAATTAATGTAATTGGTCCATTATGTAAGACCTATAAAAGCTAATGTCAGAATTGACAAACCCTAAAAAGAATTTTCAAGTATTCGGAATCAATATTCAAGATTCTAAATCGGGAAGGACTGCCGCCACCGACTAGACGGTGTATTCTTCATCAAACTTCTCGATCCAGTGATTCAGATAAGAAGGATTCATTCGATCAAGCTTTTCGACATACTGCAAATCTTCTCCTTGATCGTGGTGATTCCAATGTTCTCAGATCGAAGAGTTCTCCGATTTCTTCCTCGATTTTTCTGACAGAGCCTTATAACGTTTTAAGAAGGAAGAAGCCGTGATTCAGTCAGATCTGTGAAGATAAGTTTGTGTATTTCAATTTAAATTCATTTTATTCCTGTAGGAGTTATTCTCCGAGATTGTAGGATTTATTCTTCGAGTTGTAGAAGTTATTCTCTGAGTTGTTGTAGGAGTGGTTGTACTCTAAGATTGTAGGAACTTTATTCCGAATTGTAGGATTGTTTTCAATCCGAGAGAATAGTGAAGTAGCCGAGTATAGTGTGTTGCTAGATCGGTGAGGTGGAAAGTGAATGTACCCAAGGTTGTGGAACCACTATAATTTTTGGTGTCGTCTGTGATTTGCTTGTTTATTTTTTTGCGCATCGCTCGTACAATTTTATTCCACAAAAAGACGCAAAACTCACCTATTCACTCCCCTCTAGGGGATTTAGGTAGACAACTAAACATTTTCAATGTATACAAATAGTGTTTTGATAAAGTATACAAGTAGATTAATCAAGACACATGATATATAATGAATAACAAAACATTAAAATATACAAATCATATTACTTCCACCATTTTTCAATGCACATAAGGGGTAAAACTACCAAGGTGCTTTATATTACAATGCTCATTAAGACTTATCATGATGCGAAGTAGTGCTTGGGGATCACATTTATTCTTTTTAACTTTATTTTTATTATTGTGATCCAGTGTACTAAGATAAGTGTTGTTTAATTTGTTTGCACAAGACACTTTACAATTCTTTTTCCAAGGTGCTTAACCTCATAATGCTCATTAAGACTTATCAAGATGATGAGTTGTCCTTGGTGGAGTTTTTCTTATCAAAATTTTTATTTGATTTTTATTTTAGTAATTAAGAACTCTGCATTCTCTTGTTTTGCTAATAATATATTTTCTTAAACTAGTTTTCTCAAATGAATAAGTGCATAAAACAAAAAATTGAAATAATCAATTCAATAGAGTGTCGGAAAACTATTTATATATTTTAATTATTATAGTATTATACTACACAATCATGAAAGATTAAGATTAAACACACATATAGGTTTTCAAAATAATTGAGTGAATGAATCATTATTAAACATAAAACACTACTCATACTTAGATGCATGCTAAACAATCATACACATATTTTTCATATTCAATTTCAATGCTCATAACTTGATAGTTTTCAAGGCATGACATAAATAAAATAAAAATTTAAGAAACTTGAAAATTAAATTAAAAATTATATTTAATATTTAATTGAAATAATTTAATCATTTTTGACAATAGCAATGAATAACAAGCAATTTTTATAATTTTTGATCTTTATGAAAATACAAAAAAACATTTTTTGTTCTTTTAAAAAAGTTTTGTAATTTAGTAATTAATTTTTAAAAAAATATTTTAAATTAAATAAATTTCTAGAAAACATAGAAATAAATTAATAGAACATCTGTATAAAAATCTTCTATGTCAGAGAAAATGCAAAAAGAAATTGAAAAATTAGTTTTAATGCTACCACGAGCGGTAATACTACTGTGATGCTAGCAATAGAGATATGATATTCAGCTTAGAAAACACAATTTCTGATCATTTTTCATTCTAATGTTTCTCCATTAATGTTTTCTAATATATAGAACACAAGTTGTCGCAAAGCATTTTGAAGAATACTAAAAACGTTGCGGATTTTAGATTTTTAGCCTAAGGTATCAAGAATAAGTGATTTTTCAAAAATACTTGTGTTTTTCAAAAATACATGAAAGGTCAAAGATATATAGCATGAAAAACACGTGTTAGAATCTTTGAAGAAATATGTATGACATGATAATCATATAGTGTAAAATTATCTTCATCTATATATATGAGTATGCCCTTAGATGAAGATACCCTAACAATATGTCTACACTCTAGCCACGTACTAAGTGATGAAAGGGCCTGAGGAGTTGCACACATACCGTAGGTCGGGGTGTTAATCCTATATGCATACAGAATATGACACTCAACCTACACTCTTTGTTGGAATATGCGTTCTGCATCTTTTAGGTTTGATAATATCAAATCTCAAGCTATATTTGATAATACACTTTTTGGTTATAGTGTGCAAGTTTACAGGTGTAAAGTTTCCGGATCGGCAATTTTTTTGCACTATTGTTGGCAATAGACACTATCGCTGGCGATAGCCTGAATGTGGACACATTAGCAATCTATGGACTAGTGGAATGCGCGGGATGTTAGAAAAGGAAGAGCTAAATTATTATATCACCTGACGATAGCGATTATCATCCGGTGATAGCGACCGTAAATTTGGAAATGGCTGCCTCCTTTCCTTTATGGCATGGGACAGCCGGTGGCGGCGATGTTATATTAGGATATCGCCCGACGATATTGACTACTTCTCGGCGATAGCGTTAAAAATTCTATAAGTGAGATTTTTCTCTCCTAATGGCAGTGCTTGAATCCTAGAACATCCATAGGTTCTATATTGTCATTCATATTGTTGAGCCACCATCCAAGAAGGAGAACTGTTTCCCTCTTGCACGATCAAAATAGATCTTTGGAGAAGGAATGCTAGAACGAGATTCTGAGGACGATCGTGTTCCCAAGACACAAGAATCAAAAACACTAATCTTTCGCTTCCTCCGGGGATTCACTTTTGAGGGGGCAATTTTTCTTTGATCTATTTCTCTTTCTTTTTCATTATTTGATGTATTATGTGAAAGAAATCATCTAGTGTGGACATCAAGTTCCCGAGAGGAGTTTGAAGGAAATCCACCAGGGAGGTCGTCAGATTTTTAGAAGTTTGAGGAAATTATTCAGGGAGGACGACTAGATCTAGGAGATCCAATAGGCTCGTCGATCTTCTTCAGAAGAAGTGAGAGTGCCAACTGGTCCTAGTTGAGGGTCGGTATAGATGCCACATAAGCATTTGAATCACTGCCTCTGATCTCCGGCGTCATGGAGATCTAGTTTAAATTTTTTATAAACCCTGTTTTGTTTCTTTTTAGTAAAATCATGTCTACTTGTTTGATCACTAATTTCTCATGTTTTTTGTGCTCTATAATCTAATATCCATGTGATTACTGATCCGATGTTCGGAGCAAAGAATAAGTTTTCAGAAGATATCGTCGGCGATACCTGTTATCACAGGAGATGGCTCCAGAGAACTTGTTTTTATTAAAATTTTTGAATCTAAAATATCTCACAACAAACCTTATTCACCCCCCTCTAAGGTTGGCCACTAGATCCAATAAGTGGTATCAGAGCAGGTTATTCCAAAAATTGGTTTCACCGCCAAGAAAAATGACCAATTTCATTCTCGAATCTACTTGTTGTTTACAGGTGTGAACTATAATGGGTGAAAAATACTAATGAGAAAATTCTTTATATTGTTAGATATAGAAGTTTGGAACATGACTAGTATCAAGCCCCTAAATAATTTTAAAAAGCATGAATGTTATTTAAATGCCAAAGCTATGAATAGTTTGTTTTGTGGGCTTGGTCAAGAAATATTCAAACTCATCTATAATTTATCGTCTACTTATGATATATGGAAGTTTCTTAAGATTACTTATGTTGGATCTAGTGGCCAATCTTAGAGGGGGTGAATAAAGTTTTAGACGTTAAATAGAAATTCGAAATATTTTGGTCCAGAAAAACAAGTACTGGAAGCTATCGCGGGGCATTATGTTACTAATGTGTGGCGGTAGGTCACAGACCTCGTTTTTCTGGCCAAATTCCCCCTTGGAGATCTACACACACTAGCGATAATTACCATCTAACAATCATGCCAATGTAAGCAATAAACATAATTGTACATGAATTTTATTCAAACGAAATCAACAAGTGTTTTTACAATTACAACATCTTGATCTCCATGACGCCGGAGATCGGAGGAGGTGAAAATCAAATTTTTTTTTGTTTTCTATACCGACCCACTATCCGGACCAGTTGGCTCTCTCCCTTTCCCTACAAGAAAGGTCTTCAAGCCGGCTCTTTACCTTCACGTAAGGAAGTGTCTTAGAGCCCCATTAGATCGCCCGATCTAGACGTCCCTTCCCCGGGATGATTTCTCACAGAATTCTCGTCGAATTCTGACGACCTTCACCGGTTGATTTTCCTTAACCAAACAACTAGACAATAAAATGAGTATATAGTAAAAATACAAATAATAGGAGAAAACTCCCCTCTAACTTGAACCCTTGATGTTTATGATGATTTGCTTGCAAAGGTTCAATCTTTGTGGCTTGAGAGTCTTCCTCTTTGATGTTCTTCAGATCCGTGAGGGTGTGCGCTTGATGAGAGTTTTCGTAGAGAGGATCCTTCACGTGAATATTAGGACGAAGGCTTCTTGATCATCGTGTTCGTAGCCTTCAATCCTTACTCATGAATTCCTTTTGATCTCCTCTAAAGAACTCTCCTCCTCAATGAGTTGGGATGAGAACTTCCTTCCCTTTTGACGGTTAGGGCAAAAACCCAAAGTTATCGCTGGGCGATAGCTTCGGTGGTAGCTTCCAGTGGACAATATTCTTCCATTTTTGTTTTCTATTTTGTGGATTTTGAAAGAATTAGTGCCTAACCACCTAGATGGGAGTGAATAGGTGTAATTCCCGTTTTCTTTTAAGGCAGAAAAGCTGTTCAGTTAACTAATAATAAATTGCAAATTCTATTGCTAACACAGCACAACAATCATAAAAACAATCAATCATAGAGTGCACACAGTTTTTATAGTGGTTCCCCAAGGTCTGGGTACATCCACTTTCCCCCTTCGCCTATCTAGCAGTATACTAGATTCGTCCTAACTTCTACACTTCACCTCAGATCCTCAGATCTTACAACTCAGAACCCAACAAGGCTCCTACAACTCAGGCAATCTGCCCTACCTCAGCCTTCAACAAGGCCTACACTCAGAGATCACACTCTCCTACAACTCAGGCTCACAGCCCTACCTCAGCCTTCAACAAGGCCTACCACTCAGAGAATTTACTCTCCTACACTCAGCCTTTATAAAACAGGCTTATAGCTCAGATCTAGAATAGATCCTACAGAAAATAGTGTTTACAAAGTGTTTTACCACCACCCAGGTAGAGAGAGATGGGATGGATGGTTTCTTAATTAGTTCTTGGAAGAAACTAAAGGCAGAGCATAACCTCTCTTAGCTTTCTTCAAAGCTTCTTGAATCTGAACTCAGTAGGGTTGAACTCTTGAGATGTTGATCTTCAATCAGCTTCTGACTTGAGATTCAGATCTCAATCTGAATCTTTCTTGGCAGCCTGGTTCAGTAACTGCACTTCTTAGATGGAGCTCTCTCTCTCTCTCTCCAACTTCTTAGATCTTCTGTCGAAGGTCTTCTTCTTTTTGTGTTGATAGATATCTGTGTAATATCTTCAATCTTAATTGTAATAATCACTTCTTTTGTTGAAGGAGAAAGCCTTTATATAGTCTTCCTTTATGGTAACCGGCTGATCCGATTTCTAACAAACTTCTGACAGCTTTGACAGTTGCAGTAGACCGGTTAGAAAAGGCAGCTGTCAAGTCATCCAGTCACTTCTTGAAATACTTTCTCTGTCTGAAAGTGTCGAGACTGAACTTCATCATGTGTCGACACAAGTAGACTAAGTGTCGACACAAGCCTTGGTGGTGTCGACACATCTCCTTTATTGTTGTTAATACTTCTCGACACAGCCTTCTGTTGAATGTGTCGACACTTATTATGTGTGTCGACACAAATACTTCTTCTTTAACATATTTGAAACTTTGCTGCGTGTCGACACAAGTCCTATGTGTCGATACAGTTGATGTCGACAAAGTCTTCTGTGTGTCGACACTGCCTCTGTGTGTCGACACAGTTACTTCTTTTCTTTAACTTTGTTGAAATTATGCAGTATGTTGACAAAGTCTTCAGTGTGTCGACACTGCCTTTTGGTGTCGACACAATTGATGTCGACTAAGTATTCCTATTTGTCGACACTGACTTTTGGTGTCGACACAATTGATGTCGACTTTGCTTCTCTATGTGTCGACACAGCCTCTTGGTGTCGACACAAATGCTTCTGGTGTCGACACAGCCTTTCCAAGTGTCAACACAATCTACTCCAAGTGTCGACACAGCTTTTCTCCAGTGTCGACATAAGCCTTCATAAGTGTCAACACAGCTTCTCTAGGTGTCGACACATGGACTTCGAAATTTTTCTGCATTCCTGCATTTACTTAACCTGCACATATAAACTCAAAACACATCAAATATACCTTGATGCATATCATTGAGTAGGGTGAGGCTTCTTCAAATCTGGTGCACATTTTCCAATGTACCCAACAATCTCCCCCTATTTGGAGAAGTCATAACCCTTAGTCAATGATATACACCATACATAACAAATACACATTATGATGTATAAAAATATTATATGACAGGGTAACTACTTAAAACAAAATATATATAAGATATCATCACAGAATAATAATGCTAACAGATTAAGCATTAAATAATGTTTTGTTCTAACTTCCAATAGTTTCTTTAACAAAATTTTACATAGATTTTGACACAAAAGATTACAATGTTATAAAATCTAGTAAAACTAATCTAAGGCTGCTCTGGCTTCTTGATGACAATGCCCTTGCCTGATTGAATCTTGGCTTGAACTGGAACATCAGTGTCATCAACTGGCTTCTTGCCCTTTTGATCTTTCTTCTTTAGCTCTTCAGCCCATATTCTTTGTCTTTCAAAATAATGAAAGGGCTTAGGGAAATATTTGCTAGGCTCCTGATCATTAGGAGGTAGCTTCCCAAGTTTTGCCTCCCTTCTATATTGAACAATGGCTTCTTGCCTAGCCACATGCTTTCTCCATTCTTGCTCAGAGTACCATTTGCCCCTCTCTAGGGTATTGTCCTTCATAGCTTTCCAAGCAGTCAGGATGATATTCCTAGATGTTGGGCTCCACTGCTCAAAATATATCTTTAACTCTTTCTGTTCTCTGAATCTCTTCTTGGACAAAAGAGCCTCTTGCTCCTTCAAAACTGCCACTGGCATAGGCTTGTCTACTTTCTCAAGGATAATATTTTTATTACCTTCAGGAGGACTGTACATAGACTGTACTTCATGATGTATCATCTCAAAATCTGCTGGAGGATAAATTACTTGAGCAACTTCAGCTTATTCACCTCCAAAATATGCAGGATGCACTCCAGATTCTGCCACATTGTCATCATCATACAGGGGTGGATATCTAACTGTGGCTCTGATGCTGTTAGATATAAATTTAGCATGATCAGAGCTAGATTTGACTAATACGCTCTCCCCCTTTATGACTTCTCTGACCACATGATCCCTAAGGTCATCCTTTTTGAAATCTTATTTGTTCATCCAGAAAATTAACACCATCCTTATAAAATCCCTTTAACTTTAGCAGCGGTCCAGAAATGGTCTTTTGAGATTGCTCAATAGCTGTTTTGACAGCAGCTATGCCTTCCTGTAAGTCCTTATCAAACTTCTCCTTATCAAACTCTGTCTTGGCTTTTGATTTATCAGCAGGCTGGGCTGTTGCAACATTCTTTGAGTTCTGTAACAATCACATTATGTGATTCTGTCAGATTATCATTCATTCTAATTTGATTTTCTAATACATAGCCCTGCTTCACTGCTATATCATCCACTTGAGTCTTGATTTTCTCTTGATGTGTTGCAAGGAAAACCACAACATTTCCACCCTTGTGGAAACAATCAGTCATTTCTTTCTTATTCTGATTCACCTTAAATCTTATAGATTTGATATCCTGAGCTAAAGAGAATTGTAAATCCTTATGAGTTTCATCCAGATACTTTTTCATGACATTCCTTTGCTCATCTAACTTTATCTGCAAGGCCACCAACAGTGAGCTGTAATCAGCTGTTGGGGCAGGTTGTGGAGCAACAGTTTGTAGTGCCTTCTTGTAGCTTTGGCTTCTCCTTTTAAAGACCATTATCTTTCTCTTCTTAGCTCTTGAAGCTTCTTCATCCTTAGATGCTGAGGTACTAGCAATATCAACTCTATCTTTAGGACTAGGAGGCAAGTCCTGTGCAGTTCTAGGTCGCTCCCCCTGAGTCCTTTGCTCCTCAGTTTCAGTTCTAATTTGCTCCTCATTTCTTGCCGTCTCCTCATGAGACCTCACATGCTCCCCCTCAAGGTTAGCCTGCACTTCCTCAAGATTAACTTGCTCTCCCTCAAAATCTGCTTTCTCCCCATGAGTCTCTTGCTCCATAGTAGTGAACAACTCATCTAGGGTAAATTCTTGTTGAGAAGGGACTGGAGATTCTCTTGTCTCAGGAGCATCAGCAGCAACAGATGTATCTTCCAAGATAACATCTTGTGCTTGATTGTTTAGTTGTGTTGGATAGTTAACATCAATCAAAGAATCAGTTAGCATTTCATCCTTAATATTGAAAATTGATTGATTTACTTCACTGATTACCTCAAGAATTATTTGTGTTGTCATTTCACTGTCCAAGTGAGTAGGCTCTTCCTCAACATGGGGCTCCCCCTGCACGTGTGCTTCATCTGCAGGGTTTGTGCAGAATTTCTTGTGCTGTAGATTTCTCAGGAACCTCTTTGCCTTTCCTCATCAGGCATGTCCTTAGTTAGGACCTATCCCATCTTGAGTAATCCTAATGTCCATCCTCCTCATATGATTAATCTTAGAACCAGCTACTTGTTCCATTACTTCTGGAATAGTTCCAGCTAAGTACAAGACTCATTAATTCTACCCAGATTGGGCTTCTTAATACCTTCCTTAATCTTTTCAAAAAATCAATGTTGGACCAATCAGTGTTTAATGTGTAGATGATCCTGTCATTAGGCTGAACATGTAGGTGAAATCCTATCATGTCCCCTGGCTTGCAGAGGATGACTTTACTAACAACTTCAGACAGAAACTTCCCTTGCATATTCATGTCTTTCCTGTTCAAAGCTGAGCCAATTTTCATGATGGAATCCAGTCCACACCATTGAAGTGCTTCCCTTAGCTGAGATGCAGGTACATCTACTTCTTCCTGTATTCTAGGCAGGTGAAGAACTTTTCTTAAACTTTTCTGGGTGATTTTCACCTTTACACCATGGACTGTGGATCTAATTTTGAGTCCAGTTTGATCTAAGATAGCAGCTCCAAAGAATTTCAGTATTTCCTTCTTCCAAATTTTTGTTGGTTCAAAAAATAGATACTCCAACCCATTCTCTGCAATTAGGGTTACTACAGCTTGAATTTCATATTCCGCTCCATCAAATGCATTGCATACCAGTTCGTATCCTTCATTGACATTATCCTTGATCTTTGGCGCCATTAGGGCTTAGAGAAATCTTGAATTTAGATTAGAGAATTTGTCGACACAAAGTTTTGGTCTCGAAACTATGGAGATCGTGTCGACAGACAATGTTGTGGGCCTATTTATACCTTTCTAAAAACGAAGGTGAAAAGGCACGTTATAATCCTCTAAATGTGTCGACACTATTGAAAAGTGTCGATACAGACTTCTAATGTCTCGACATAAGTGTTGACTTCTATGTGTCGACACTTATACATCTGCGCTCGACGATTAGTCGATACTCCACTCAATGAAATCTGTGTTGAACCTAAGTGTCGACACCACTTCTGGATGTGTCGACACCTACTCTGGATGTGTCGACACTACTTCTCTGAAGTGTCGACACCAATTTTCTAGATGTGTCGACATCATTTCCCTGGAATGTCGACACCACTTCTATGTGTCGACTCAGACAACTCTTGTGTCGACACCATTTTACTTAGCCAATTTTGTTAAACTAATCTATGTTCAACATTCCTAATTCAATTTTAAACTTATTGAATTTAGTTCAACTAGAGGCTTAGTAAACATATCTGTAATTTGATTATCTATTTGACAAATTCTAGTGATATGTCCTTTGTCTCTACATGTTCTCTAAGAAAATGGTATCTAATTTCTATATGCTTAGTCCTACTATGTGAAACAGGATTATTAGCAATAGAAACTCCACTTGTAGAATCACAAACAAGGTGTTCTACTGACCTGAATACCATAGTCTTCCAGCTGGTGCTGTATACCACAGTAGCTGTGCACAGCAGCTTCCTGCAGCAACATATTCTGACTCAGCTGTGGGATTGCCACACTGGTGTGCTTTACTGCTCTAAGATAGCATTTTCCTCCTAAAAATTGACAGGTGCATGTAGTACTTTTTCTATCTTCTTTGCAACTGCAAAATCTGCATCTAGAATAGCCGTCTCCTGTCAGTAGAAAATTCCTTCTAGAGTTACCAAAGGCCTAGATTAGTGATGCCCTTAAGACTATCTCACAAAATACATTTTTAATGCTTAAGATGAGAGTGTTTATGGGGTGACTGGTATACCTAGCACAGAACTTGTAGCATACATGATATTCGGTTATAGCAGTAGATATAGAAGGAGAAGGCCAACTATCCCTATATACAAAGTTTCATCTAAGGTTTCCCTGCATCATCTTTGCTTAGAGACACACTTGACCCCATAGGAGTTCTCATGGTAGTGGATGATTCCATACCATACTTCTTTATTAACTCCAGGGTGAACTTAGACTGGGATATGGACAAGCCATCTTCAGTCTGTCTTACTTGGAGACCCAAGAAGAACTTAAGTTCCCCCATACTACTCATTTCAAAATTTCCTTGCATAAGTTTTGTAAACTTTCTGCAAAGATTACTTTCAGTAGACACAAATATTATGTCATCAACATATATTTGGACTAGGATAATCTTTCCTTTGGATTCCCTTAGGAATAGAGTCTTGTCCATTTTCCCCCTTGAAAATTTATTCTCAATGAGGAAACTAGACAGGGTTTCATACCAAGCCCTTGGGGCTTGTTTCAACCCATACAAAGCTTTCCTAAGTCTATAAACATAATCAGGTTTGAGAGGATCAACAAAACCTGAGGGCTGCTCTACATAGACTTCTTCCTTTAGATTTCCATTTAGGAATTCCGACTTTACATCCATTTAAAATACCTTAAAGCCTTGATATGTTGCATAAGCAAGGAACATCCTAATTGCTTCCAGTCTTGCTACTATGGCAAAGGTTTGATCAAAGTCAATACCTTCTTCCTGCCTATATCCTTTTGCAACAAGTCTTGATTTATTCTTCACAATGCTCCCATTCTCATCCAATTTATTCCTAAAGATCCACTTTGTTCCAATGATGTTGTGGTCTTTTGGTTTAGGAACTAACTTCCAGACCTTGCATCTTCTGAACTGATTCAGCTCCTCTTGCATGACATCAATCCAATATGGGTCTAGAACAGCTTCTTCAAATTTCTTGGGTTCTACTTGTGATAAGAAGCTAGAGCACAGAACTGTGTTCAGATTCTTGCTCCTTGTTTGTACTCCTTGTCTTGGATCACCAATTATTTGATTTGCTGGATGATCCTTTAAGTGTCTATTAGCTGGAGGTAGTCTGTCTTCAGGTTGAACACCTCCAGCCTCTTCAATATGCTGCACCTCTTGGTTTTCATCAGCATCTGGAGAGTCTTGTACTCCCCCTGGACAGCAGCTACCATTTTTCACTTCCTGATTTGCAGTAGAATCTTCTGTAATGGTAAGCTTGTCCATTCTCTCATTTATACCTGTAGAACTGCAAGCACTACTTGATAACTCACATTTAATCAATCTTGTTTCATCAAAGACTACATGTACAGACTCTTCTACAACTTGAGTAATCAAGTTGTAGACTCTATAAGCCTTACTATTATTGTTGTACCCAACAAATATCCCATCTTGGGATTTGGCAGCAAACTTAGTTAGATAAGACTTGTCATTGTTAAGTATATAGCACTTGTAACCAAAGATCCTAAAATAGGATAAGTTTGGTTTTTTGCCCTTCATAATCTCATAGGGAGTCTTTTTGTGGCTCTTGGTGATAGTAGCCCTATTGATCACATGACATGCAGAGTTTACTGCCTCAGCCCAGAAATATTCTGGGAGAGAAGTGTCACTCAATAGAGTTCTACCAGTCTCAATTAGTGGTGTTCTAGGTGAGGAAAATTCTTGAAAAATCTCAAATTCTTCACACAGTCTTGTCATACTCTCAGATTGAAATTCAGTGCCATGGTCACTTCTGATTTTGACCACAGTACTGTCCAGCTCATTCTGAATTTGTTTGACAAAACTATATAAAACACTTGGGGTTTCAAATTTTTGTCTCAGAAAGAACACCCATGAATATCTAGAATAGTCATCTACCACCACAAATGTGTAGACCTTCCTACTTAGACTATGAACTGGCATAGGACCAAAAGGATCCATATGCAAGAGGTATAGACACCTCACTGAATCCTTGTTTTCAAGGCTATGAAAGGAGGTTTTGGTCTGCTTGCCTTTTTGACAAGCTGAGCATATCACATCCTTTATACACTTAACTTGAGGACCATTTCTCACTAACTCTTTGCTAAAGAGTTGGCCATTAGTCTTGTAGTTAATATGAGCCAGCCTCTTGTGCCATTTAACACAATGTGAGACTCTCTCATCAGTTACAAGACAAATAGGAGACATTGTTCTCACACTCAAAGTTAAGATAGTATACATTTCTTTTTCTATATCCTGCCAATATGACCTTTTGATCACTTGACCTTTTGATGTGACATCCATTCTTAATAAATGAAATGTCATATCCTAAATCACTCAGATGACTTATGCTTATAAGGTTGTGTTTCAAACCTTTCACATAGGCCACTTGAGTGATAGTAATCTGGTTATTAGAAATGTTACCAAATCCTTTGATGATTCCTTTTTAAGAACCACCAAAGGTTACTTTAGGGCCATCCATGATAGGTGTGTAGTCCTTCAGCAACCCCCTTATTCCAGTCATGTGTCTGGAACAACCACTGTCCAAGTACCATATAGGGGCATGGCCACTTGGACTCACCTGCAACACAGATTACTTAACCTTAGAACCTAAATAACTTTTGGGTCCTTGGTGCAAGTTAGTCTGAACTTTAGCAAATCTTCCTGTAGCTCTTCTAGCAGGTAGATTGCTACTCTCCTTGACACTGGAATTATGCCAACAATCTAAGGCAAAGTGGCCTACCTTGCCACAATATCAGCACTCAAACTTATTGTACCTTTGTTTAGGTACAACCCTAGCTGAATTGTCTACAACAGGCTTCTTGTTTTGTGCTGGGGCTTTGCCTTTAGATTTGGACCTAGTAGTCCACGCAGTTTTCTTAAACCCTAACCCAGCCTTACCCTTTTGAGTTACAAACTCATCAATCAAGGGTAATATAGATTTAGGTTTAGAAAAACTAGCTACAATCTCCTTTTCTTTCTGAAGTCTATTCTCCAGACTTTTAATCTAATCATTCTTAAATGTGATAGTACCCATCTGAATAACAGTAATGTTTTTTAGTCTGGCTATCTCATTCAACTTCTGATCCAGTAGCTTCTCTGAATCAGATGCAGCCATCTTAAGATCTGTAATTTCCTTAGCCAGATTTTTGGCCAGGTTTTTGCTTTTCTTAAGTGCCTGCAACAAATCTCCATATTCATCTATCAGCTGATGAATATCACCTTCAGACTCAGACCCATCCACATCACTTGATGCAGATGTTGCTAACTCTGACTCAGTACTGCAATCTGAATTTCTAGAAAGACATTGTACCTTATTAGGACCAGGCTGATCCTGGCACTTGTCTTCCTCTAACACAGTCATCAGTCCCTTGCACTGATGGTCTTCTTGTTCATATATAGAGTTTAGCACTTGCAGAAACTCTTCTTCTTCATCTGCTACATATAGACCAATGTATGCCTCAGCTTCAGATTCTGACTCTGAAGAAGATTGGTCTGTCAAGCTCTTTTCCTTCTTAGCAACAAAAGATTTCTCCTTCTTGCTCTGGCGTTGACTCTTCTTTTTATCTGCAGTCTCTTTTCTATTATCTGGACACTCAACCATAATATGTCTAGGCCTATTACAGCAGTAGCAAACTATCTTTGATGTTGTAGATTTGCTTGGCTTAGACCTGCTGCTGTCCTTCCTAGATGACTTCCTATTTTGATAATACTCATCCTTAGGCTAAGATGTGGAAGGCTTAGACTTCCACAGCTTCTTCTTCAGGAATCTCTGAAACTGTCTTGTAAATGCTGCAAAATCTTCATCTGAGTCACTGCTGTCTGAATTCTGGTTGTCTGAATTATCTGAAGCAGTTTCAGCAACTATCTTAGGAGGTGATGGAGACATCCTCCTATTTTTCTTAGTGGATTCAACCTTGAAGGCCACAGACTTTTCTCTATGCTCCCCTTTTACACTTTTCTCTTCCTCTTTCCTAGCCATCAGCTGCATCTCATATGACAGCAGTTTTCCAAACAATGTTGGAGGTGAGATATCTGCAAGTTTGGACACTTCCCTAATGGCATAAATCTTAGTGTCCCAATCCTTTGTCAAGGATCTTAGGAATTTATCATTCAGTTCATAGGTACTGAAGATTCTTCCATAGGACATTGGCTCATTAACTATTCTATAGAACTTTTTATAACATTCAGTTATACTGTCAGACTTTCCTTGTCTGAAACTCTCATATTCCTGGTTCAGCATAGATTTTCTATCTTGTCTTACTTCTTCAGAACCCTCCATGTAGACTATTAAAGTATCCCATATTTCCTTGGAGGTCTTGCAGTGAATCAAATTTTGAAAAGTTGCATCATCTATGGCACTAACTATGATATTATGGGCTCTCTTATCCATAGTTGTCAGGATGATCTCATCCTTAGTCATCTCTGAGAAATCCTTGGGAATTCTTTGGTTTGCATCCAGAACAGAAATCTTCATAGGAATACAAGGACCTTCCTTGACTGTAATATAGATCCTTGGATCAGAAGCCTCCATAAACAGCCTGACCCTTTCTTTCCAGATGCCAAATATCTCCTTTCTACATATGGGTAATTTCATAGAACCTAGTTTCTTATGATTTTCTCCTGAACCCATTTTCTTGATTCTTGAATCTGCCATTTGGATCTCACTCAGACTATTAAGTCCTTCTTTGAGGAACCTCCCTCTGATACCACTTGAAAGAATTAGTGTCTAACCACCTAGAGGGGGGGTGAATAGGTGTAATTCCTGTATTTCTTTTAAGGCAGAAAATCTGTTCAGTTAACTAATAATAAACTACAAATTCTACTGCTAACATAGCACAGCAATCACAGAAACAATCAATCACAGAGTGCACACAGTTTTTATAGTGGTTCCCCAAGGTCTGGGTACATCCATATTCCCCCTTCGCCTATCTAGCAGTGTACTAGATTCGGCCTAACTTCTGCACTTCACCTCAGATCCTCATATCTTACAACTCAGAACCCAACAAGGCTCCTACAGCTCAGGAAATCTGCCCTACCTCAGCCTTCAACAAGGCCTACACTCAGAGATCACAATCTCCTACAACTCAGGCTCACAGCCCTACCTCAGCCTTCAACAAGGCCTACCACTCAGATAATTTACTCTCCTACACTCAGCCTTTATAAAACAGGCTTACAACTCAGATCTAGAATAGATCCTACAGAAAATAGTGTTTTCAAAGTGTTTTAACACCACCCAGGTAGAGAGAGAAGGGATGGATGGTTTCTTGATTAGTTCTTGGAAGAAACTGATGGCAGAGCACAACCTCTCTTAGCTTTATTCAAAGCTTCTTGAATCTGAACTCAGTAGGGTTGAACTCTTGAGAAGTTGATCTTCAATCAGCTTCTGACTTGAGATTCAGATCTCAATCTGAATCTTTCTTGGCAGCCTGGTTCAGCAACTACACTTCTTAGATGGAGCTATCTCTCTCCAACTTCTTAGATCTTTTGTCGAAGGTCTTCTTCTTTTTGTGTTGATAGATATCTGTGTAAGATCTTCAATCTTAATTGTAATAATCACTTCTTCTGTTGAAGGAGAAAGCCTTTATATAGTCTTCCTCCATGGTAACTGGCTGATCCGGTTTCTAACAAACTTCTGACAGCTTTGACAGTTGCAGTAGACTGGTTAGAAATGGCAGCTGTCAAGTCATCCAGTCACTTCTTGAAATACTGTCTCTGTCTGAAAGTGTCGAGACTGAACTTCATCATGTGTCGACACAAGTAGACTAAGTGTCGACACAAGTGGACTAAGTGTCGACACAAGCCTTGGTGGTGTCGACACATCTCCTTTGTTGTTGTTAATACTTCTCGACATAGCCTTCTGTTGAATGTGTCGACACTGATTCTATGTGTCAACACAAATACTTCTTCTTTTACATAGTTGAAACTTTGCTGTGTGTCGACACAAGTCCTGTGTGTCGACACAGTTGATGTCGACAAAGTCTTCTGTGTGTCGACACTGCCTCTGTGTGTCGACACAGTTACTTCTTTCCTTTAACTTTGTTGAAATTTTGAAGTATGTTGACAAAGTCTTCAGTATGTCGACACTGCCTTTTGGTGTCGACACAATTGATGTCGACTAAGTATTCATGTGTGTCGACACTGACTTTTAGTGTCGACACAGTTGATGTCGACTTTGCTTCTCTGTGTGTCGACACAGCCTCTTGGTATCGACACAAATGCTTCTGGTGTCGACACAGCCTTTCCAAGTGTCAACACAATCTACTCCAAGTGTCGACACAGCTTTTCTCCATTGTCGACATAAGCCTTCATAAGTGTCGACACAGCTTCTCTAGGTGTCAACACATGGACTTAGAAATTTTTCTGCATTCCTGCATTTACTTAACCTGCACATATAAACTTAAAACACATCAAATACACCTTGATGCATATCATTGAGTAGGGTGAGGCTTCTTCAAATCTGGTACACATTTCCAATGTACCCAATAGATTTTTTCCTCCATCCTTAGAAATAGGTTATTCCTGATGAAAATCAAGTACATCCTTCCTATCTCATTGATATTTAATGCACCTACTAACTTCTCAATCAAATCATGATATAATTGGTGTTTCCTAAAACCGCGGGAGCTCTTTCCTTTTATTCTCCTTAATCAGTTGCAGATTAGCAGTCTTTTATAGTCATTTTAAAAATAGGCTACCTCCAGCGGTAGGACTAGCGTCTGACGATAGGTCCATGCGCTTAATGTTGACAGTTGTCCTATAAATTTGGAAAAATATTCAAAACGAATATTTTCCTCTTTGCAACACTAGCGCGACACGGTTGGAAGGTATCGCCCGGAGGTAGGTCAGTTGTCTCGACATACTCGACGCAGCGTTGATTGAGATACCGCTGCGCAGTAACAAGCTAGCGTGCGGCGGTAGTAAGCTAGCACGTGGCGGTAGCTTGGTCTCGATGCCTCAGTCTCGATGAGTATTGAGTGGGTTAGCATGATACGGTAAGAAGTTAACACCTGGAACGGCAGCATCTCGAATGCTTGTTTGAAATAATTCCTCGAGCTAGCGTGAGCGGTAGGACTAGCATGGCCCGGTAGCAACCAGAGTGTCATGTCATTTTATTTTAGGCTATCTCCCATCGGTAACGGATACTGCATGGAGGTAGGTGCCAAAACTTGATTCTTTCATTCTTCACACATGTAAACCTGCACAATATAAACACACAACAAATGTGATCAACTACACACTGAAATTTGTTATTCTCAAACCAAGAGATGTGGAATGCATGTTCAAACAACTTATATTATTTCTTCTACAGATAATGAATCTGAGCGATTTCTTATGGATCCAAGTCAAAAATCAAATGAAAACTTGCACTTAGAGTAAGATATATCAACCACATCAAGGGAAAGGGAAGATGATATCTCAACTATGGATGAGGAATCCCAAGAAGAAATCAAAGGAATGTTATGCTCCAATCTTGCCTCATCCAAGAGCACTGTAAGGAAATCAATTCCCATTTTGCTTCTAAGGATTTATTTGGTTCAACATTTCACCACCTCTGTTTGGAGCAAATGTCGTCAGATGATGGGTAAATAAATGGGTGTCTGTAGCATATGCTCTTTTTGTACTCGCAGGACAGAGGAAAAGGCAGACAAAAGCTCCATTTCTAGCCCTGTCTCCCCCTCTAGTTCCAATGCCCCCTTTCCAAATGTCGGCTGCTCCCGCCACCGCTTATACAAAAGAAGCCTAATTATATATCTATATTGTGTGTGCTAGAAATTGCTAGACGTAGAATTAAGAAATTAAAAAATATTAATTCAAATCTGCAACTAGAAAATAAAATTTTAAAAGCATGACTTAATGTAGAATCTAATTTAAATGTGTCTTGCTCTCCTGTTGGCTCACTAGTTAAAAGCTCTACACCTTGTACTGATTATAAAAAATTAAATGAAAAAAACATGGGTCTTGAAAAAGAGTTTCTTCTTTTAAGAAAACAAAATGAAAGATTATGTTTAGAAATCTCATCTTTGAAAAGTGATTTATTATGTGCAAGAACCACAAAAGTGAAATTAAAGAGATGGATGAAACGTTTGAAAGTTTTAGAAATGATTATAAATCTTATATAAATTATATAGTGACCACTCTTAATAATAGCACAATCGCTTACAATAAAGCTAGATATATTCTCAAAAGTAGAAATAAAGATTTGGAAATGAAAATCAACTTGCTTAAGGAAACAATAAAGAAAAATTCATAAAAACATAAATTTAAAATATCAAGCAAAATTCAAAAGCATGTTGAACATAAATTTACATACATTAGCTAAGTAAATCAAAGGGAGTAGAAAACATCAAGCACATGTAAATAAAATTCCAAAACATAAAAATTATCTTCATTTGCAAAATCAAATCACCCCAATTTAAAATCAAATGAACAAAATTATCCTTTAAAAAATAACTACGCTATGAGTCTTTATGTTAAGCAACATAATTCTAACTTGGAAAGCAAAGTCAGCATATCTAAATCTCCAACGCAATTTTGTTCAAATGAATATCAATACATAAAGATTCTTAAAAATAATAATGAAAATTTTCAACATAAAAATGATATTAAACCAGAGTATGAATGGAGACCCATTAGTAAGAATGACACATCACTTCCAAAAGAAATGACTCATTCATCCTTGCCCCTCATAAGCCAACATGAAGTATTTGGGTACCCAAGGGAACCGCCTCACATGGTCTCACTTGGATACTTAAATCTCCTATCTATTAGTATCCACCAATTGCGCGAAGTAGAATCAAAATGAAATACATTATATTTTACATCACGATATGCCTATCATTTTTGTTTTTGGTTTTGCATTTTTTGGTTGAGCCAACACGATATATACTCACACTAGATATATGATAAGATATGACTTAGTCAAGTTAAGTCAAATTTCTTAACAAATCAAATTAAATGTAATTGAATAAAAAGTCATCATTTCTAGTGACCTACTTATTCACCATCCTAGCATCAACTATAATGAAGTATATCACCTATGTTAGTTGAGTATCTTTCATAATATCACTAAAAGTTGAGGTTTGAATTTCTTATGTAATATTATCAAACAATAACAACAACACTCAAGCCTTTATCCCATTATAGTGGGGTCAGCTATATGGATCCATTGCCGCCATTGTGCCCTATCTTTTGTCATAATCTCATTAATGCCTAAGTATATCATATCTTATGTATAGTTTCATTCCAAGTGTTTATTGGTCAACCACTCACCAGTTTAACATGCCCGATGACTAGACTCTCACAATGCCTAACTGGTGCCTCTAGTGGTTTCTTTGTACCTGTCCAAACCAACTTAGTCGAGCTTCTCTCATATTCTTTGAAATTGGTGCTACTCCTATCTTAAACTCAATACATTCATTCCTAATTTTATCCAATATAGTGTGTCCACACATCCACCTAAGCATTCTCATCTTCGCAACTCCCATTTTTTGCTCATGTACACAATTCACTGCCCAACACTCCAAACTATAGAGTATCGCTGGTCTAATTATAGTATAGTGAAACTTTCCCTTGAATTTTAATGGTACTTTACGATCACATAAGATCTCTGACGCGCCTCTCCACTTCAACCATCCCACTTGGATTCTATGTGTCACATCTTTATCAATACCTCCATCCTTTTGAATTATCAATCCAAGATACTTAAAATATTTACTACAGGAAATATCTTGGTCACCCAACTTAAGAACGACGTCATCTGTCCTTCTTGTACTACTATATTTAAGCTCCACATACTCTATCTTAGCCCTGCTCAACCTAAACCTCTATTTTTCCAACTTATTAATGATGTCATCCGTCCTTCTTATACTGCTAAATTTAAGCTTCATATACTCTGTCTTTGCCCTGCTCAACCTAAAACCCTTTTTTCTAAATACTATCAAAATTAATGAAAATTAAATAACCCCTTTTGAACTCCTTAGTGATAATATTATCATAATATCACTAAAACAACTATTTAAAAGTTGCTCTCAATTCGCAATAGTAATGTGGAGTATATGATTTGTGCAAGATTGGATATTTAAAAGAATTGGATTTAAATGAATTTTTAGGGGACTTTGGCTATAAATATTTAATGCAGAACTTTATGATTATTTCACTAATTTCACTGCTGCATTAGATAGCACCTAACATGCCAAGATATAATCAGGAAACATTGAACTCCAAAAATCACAAAAATCATGAGTTTTGCATGGTCTTTCAAGGTTCTATTGATATCACTTGGAGATAAGTTTTACCGTCGGCGATAGCTCAGTTACTTGAATATTTTGATTTCTTTTAAACAATAATTATACATTTTCTGGAAAAAATTGATTATTTCTACAAGATAATTCTGAAATACATCGTATTGTGCTTTGCTCTTGCTTGTAAGCATAACATTCATATTTAAACTTTAAAATAAACCATATATTTATTAACATAAATCATAGAGCTTAATCACATTACTATAGGTCTATGAATATTGAGTTTGGAATTCCATCTTGGATGCATGCAAATAAATTATATACGTGTTAAACCTTCCATAGCATTGCACATTGTTACTTTATCTTATCGTTCTAGCATCGTCTCTAACTACTGGAAGACATCAACATTCATTCTAGTTATATCATGTCATGTTGTGCTAAATTAAAAGTGAATTCTTTCCGAAAAATAAATTAGCAAAGATGAATATGAGCATCACATACACTACAATGATGTATTACAATTAATTGATATTGGTAGTATAAGTTGTGTATATTACTCAGTACACTTGTATGTGAGATGTGCTTCACTTGCATTTGCATGTATTTCTTTCTAAGGTAGATCCTAGAATCATTTATGTTAAACACATAAAAAATGATCAATCATGATATTTTAGGTCTATGAAATAATACATGTCTTGAATACATGCAAGCTCTTTAATAATATGATTTAAACTTGATTATAAATGAAATAACATTGCACCTTGTCATCACCCTAGTATCATTTTTTTGTTTTGTTCTTGGATTGATATCTATGCTAGACACCTTAATTTCAATGACATGATATGCTAAAACAGAAGATGAATATTTAAAATCACATGTGTAGTATGAACTGCGTGAATAGAAAAAGAGAAACCGAAAATTGGACAATAACAGAGTTTTTATTTCCAAAAATTGTATCTATTACAAAGGTATAGCCTCCATTTTATAGAATGGAGGAGAAGAGAGAGATTACAAATAAGCAATGTCGGTCTAAATACATTTATGGTGAATAGCGGCTAGACAAAACCAGACTGCACAAGTCGCGCGGTTAGACGAGAAGGCTAACCGCCAGACCATAATGACAAGTGTTGGAGAGAAGCTGCCAGACCCCCAGTCTCTAAACCGCCAGAGTCAAGTCTCTAGACCACCCGGTCTCCATACTGCAATAGAGGAGAACGCTAGACTGTGGCTACCAAGCTGCTGGAGAGAAGGAGCCAGACCACCCGACTATCAAGCCGCCAGAGAGAAACCTCCATACCGCCCGTTCTCCAAACCGCCCGGTCTTCATACTGTGATACTCCCCCTCAAGCTGGAGCATATATATCAATCATGTCTAGCTTGTTGTAGATGTGAAAAAAGGAAGCGGATACAGTCTTGGTGAAGATATCTGCCAACTCGTTGTCTGAAGTAACGAACAGAGTGCAAATCTATTTCTTCGAGATCTCTTTTCTAATGAAATGGCAGCCAACTTCGATGTGCTTTGTTCTCTCATGAAATATCAGATTTTTCGAGATATATATAGCGGTCTTATTGTAGCAGAACATAGGTAGAGGATGATTGTAGATTTCTTCTAAGTCCATCATGAGAGCCCGTAACCACTTTAACTAACAAGTGGTTGACGTCATACTCTGATAGTCAGCTTCGGCACTAGACCTGGAGACAGCCGACTATTTCTTGCTCTTCCAGCTCTCAAGGTTTCCTCCCACAAATGTGCAAATGCCCGATGTGTACTTGCGATCTCCTTTGTCATCAACATAACAAGAATTCGAGTACGCTTCAACCTTTAAATGACCATTCTTCTGAAATAGTAGTCATTTACCTAGCGCCGCTTTAATATATTCCAATATCCACACGGCAGACTATAGATGGTACTCCCTAGAAGCTTGCATAAACTGGCTAACCTTCCATGCAGCGTAGGAGATGTCGAGCCTAGTAACCATGAGATAAATGATTTTGCTGACCAGACGCCTGTACCTCATAACATCTTATAGAGGAGGTGAGTCATCTGTCCAGGTTTTATCTTCTCTAGTATACATGGGGCATCGGATAGGTTTTGCCCCAGTTAACCTGTCTCTTTTAGAAGATCAAGAGCATACTTACGTTGGGAGAGAACCAAGGAGTTGGGATTTCGAGAGATTTCGATTCCCAGAAAGTATTTTGGGGATCCCATCTCCTTCATTACCAGGTGTTGACAGAGATATTTCTTTGTCAAGACTACCCCAACTTGGTCATCTCCAGAAAGAAGAATACCATCCACATATACGACAAGAACCACCAGACCTAGTGTGGTTTTACAATTGAACAATGAATGATTGGCAGAACTTATTGTAAAACCCACGACCGCCATAATGACGCTAAACTTGTCAAACCAAGCCCGAGGGATTTGCTTTAGGCCATATATGGACTTCTTCAACATGCATACCCGTGTCTCCCCCCTGAGCAACATACCCAAGAGGTTGCTCCATGCAGACATCCTCCTGAAGATTACCATAAATAAAGGCATTCTTGATATCTAGTTGGGAAATAGACCAATCCCTGTTAACGACCATAGAGAGGAGTACCCAAATAGTGCTGAGACGAGCAACGGGAGAGAAAGTGTCAAAATATACAACACCATAAGTCTGAGTGAAGCCTTTTGCGATAAGGCATGCCTTGTAGCGATCCACACTGCCGTTCGGACTGAACTTCACAACAAATACCCAGCGAAAGCCAACAACATCGGTTCCCAATGGAGGAGGAACAAGGGTCCATGTACCTCGCTTAGTGAGGGTGTCAGTTTCCTCATTCATGGCAGCCTTCCAATGAGGAATAGCAAGGGCTTCCTGGTAGGTGCGGGGAGTTGCAGTGGCATAGATAGCCAATGCAAAATTCCTGCGAGAAGAAGTAAGACGAGTAATAGGGGGAGATTGTTATGAATGGTGTATATCTTTGACTAAGGGTTATGACTTCTCCAAATATGGGGAGATTGTTGGGTACATTGAAAATGTGTACCAGATTTAGAGAAGCCTCACCCTACTCAATGATATACATCAAGGTGTATTTGATGTGCTTTGAGTTTATATGTGCAGGTTTAGTAATTGTAGGAAATGCAGAAAAGTTTCTAAGTCCATGTGTCGACACCCAAAGATGCGGTGTCGACACATATGAAGGCTTGTGTTGACACCTAGAGAAGTTGTGTCGACACTTAGAGTATTTGTGTCGACACCAGGAAAGGCAGAGTCGATACCAGAAGAAAAGTGTCGACACATACAGGCAGTGTCGACACACTATGAAGAATACTCAACATATATCATGTCTACACTTAGAGGTAATGTCGACACCCAGAGAAGCTTAGTCGACATCCAATGTGTCGACACAAGGAAGCTGTGTCAACACACTGAAGGCATTGTCGACATCAACTGTGTTGACACACATGACTTATGTCGACACAAAGCAATTTTCAACACAGTTAAAGTAAAGAAGTACTTGTGTCGACACAAAGGAGATGTGTCGACACTCAGCTAGTATCAACAACAGAAGAAGTTGTGTCGACACTAAGGAGATGTGTCGACACTCAGCTAGTATCAATAATAAAAGAAGTTGTGTCGACACAAAGGAGATGTGTCGACACACAGCAGAATTTAACTAAGTTTTAAAGAAGAAGTAATTGTGTCGACACACTCAATCAGTGTCGACACATTCAACAGAAGCAGTGTCGAGAAGCTATTACAAAAACAGAAGGAGTTGTGTCGATACCACCAAGGCAAGTGTCGACACTTAGTCCACTTGTGTCAACACTTGGTCTATTTGTGTCGACACATAATGAAGATCAGTCTCGACACATTCAGACAGAGACAGTATTTTCAAGAAGTGACTGGATGAATTGACAGCCGCCATTTCAGCCGGTCTACTGCAACTGTCAGAGCTGTCAGAAGTTCATTAGAAACCGGATCAGCCGGTTACCTTGGAGGAAGACTATATAAAGGCCTTTCTCCTTCAACAGTGAATTGATATACATAGATAAATCATCAATCAATCAGAAGATTAAGAAGATCAATACAGATCCAGAGAAAACTGTAAATCAGTATTTTGAAGAAACTTCAGATTTACTTGTAGAGAGAGAACTCCAGTATCTGAAATCAAGAAAGAGACTTGTTAATCAAATCTCTTAAGAAGCAGGTTCTGAACCAGACTGCAAAGTAGGATCTAGATTTAATTCTCCATCCTAATAAGGAAGTTGCCAGCCGGTCTACTTTAAGAAGATCATCTTTACTGAGTTCAGACTCAAGAAGCCTTGAAGAAAGCAAAGACAAAGTTGATCTCAGGAATCAGTGCTATCAAGAACTGATCAAGAAGATTTCCCTCTTCATTCTCTCAAAAACTGAGTGGTGATCTAAAACCTTTTATTATCTTTTTGTAGGATCCTAAGGGATCTGAGTTGTAAGCCTAAATTTATAAAGGCTGAGGTAGGGCTTTTGAGCCTGAGTGTAGGAGAATCAATTCTCTGAGTGTAGGCCTTGTTGAAGGCTGAGGTAGGGCTATTTAGCCTGAGTGTAGGTCTGTGTGAAGACTAAGTGGTAGGGCTTTGTGCCTGAGTTGTAGGAGTGGGGACACTCTGAGTTGTAGGAACCTGGTTTGGGGTTCTGTGCTATAGGATCTGAGGATCTGAGGAGAAGTGCAGAAGTTAGGCCGAATCTAGTACACTACAAGATAGGCGAAGGGGGAAAGTGGATGTACCCAGACCTTGGGGAACCACTATAAAAATCTGTGTGCACTCTGTGTTTGATTATTTCTGTGATTGCTGAGATAGCTGTGCTGAATAGTAGTTGTAGAATATTGCAAATACAGGTTTAATTGTACAGAGTTTCTGCCTTAAATTTAAAAGAAAAAGTTCACTTATTCACCCCCCCCCCCCCTAGGTGGTTAGGCACTATTTCTTTCAAGTGGTATTAAAGCGAGGTTACTCAAAAGGGACTTAACAGTCTGAGTAAGATCCTGTAGGCAGATTCAGAACAAACAAGAATCAAGAAAATGGGTTCTAGTGAGAATCACAAAGAGCTGGGGTCCATGAAATTACCAATATGTAGAAAAGAGATATTTGGCATATGGAAAGAGAGGTTAGACTCTTTATGGAAGATTCTGACCCAAGGATATATATTATAGTTAAAGAAGGCCAATATGTGCCAATGAAGATATCCATTCTGGATGTAAATCAGAAAACTCCCAAGGACTTCTCTGAAATGACTAAAGATGAAATCATTCTAGCCACTATGGATAAGAGAACCCAGAATAAAATTGTTAGTGCCATTAATGATGCACAATTTCAGAACTTAATTCATTGTAATACCTCTAAAGAAATGTGGGACACATTATTATTTATATGGAGGGATCAGAAGAAGTAAGACAAGATAGGAAGTCCTTGTTAAATCAGGAATATGGAAGCTTCAGACAAGGAAAGTCTGATAGCATTACAGAATGTTACAAGAAGTTCTATAAGATTGTTAATGAGTTGATGTCCTATGAAAGAGATTTCTGCAACTATGAGCTGAATGACAAGTTCTTACGATCTCTGACTAAGGACTAGGACACCAAGATTTGTGTCATTAGGGAAGTGGTCAAACTAGCTGATATACCTCCTCCAACTTTGTTTGGAAAACTGCTATCTTATGAGATGCAGTTAATGGCTAGAAAGGAGGAAGAGAAAAATACTAGAGTGGAGCACAAGGAAAAGACTGTGGCCTTCAAGACTGAAGCCACTAAGAAGCATAGAAGCAAGTCTCCATCTCCACCTCAAATAATTGCTGAGGCTGTGACAGATAATTCAGATAGCAAGAATTCAGATAGCAGTGAAAGTGATGAAGACTTTGCTGCTTTACTAGGCATTTTCAAAAATTTCTGAAGAAGAAGCAGTGGAGGTCTAAGCCTTCCACTTCTCAGTTAAAAGATGACTATCAGAAGAAAACGTCATCCAGGAATGACAGAAGAAGGTCCAAGCCAAGCAAAGACATCTTCAAAAATTGTGTGTTATTGCTGTAATAGACATGGACATATAGTGGCTGAATGTCATGAAAATAGGAAGGAGTCGGCTGACAAAAGAAGACACAGTTTAAGAGCAAAAAGGAAAAGTCCTTTGTTGCTAAGAAAGACAAGATTCTGACAGATCAGTCATCTTCAGAAATAGAATCAGAAGCTGAAGCCTACATTGGATTATTTGCTGAAGAGGAAGAAGATGAGTTCATGCAGCTAATGAACTCAATTTATGAGCATGAAGACCATCAGTGCAAGGGACTGATGGTTTTATCTAAAGGAGACAAGAACCAGGATCAGCCTGGACCAAGTAAGGTACAAAGTTGTTCTTCTAGTTCAATTTATAGTACTGAGTCAGAATCAGATACATCTGCATCAAGTGATGTGGGTGGGTCTGAATCTGAAGGATATATTCATTAGTTAATTGATGAATATAGAGTCTTGTTGCAGGCCTTGAAGATAAACAAAACCTTGGCCAAATCTCAGGCAAAGGAGATTGCTAGTCTTAAGTTGACTGCATTAGATTCAGAGAAATTATTAGATCAAAAACTGAATGAGATTGCCAGATTGAAGAACATAACTGTTATTCAAATGGGCACAATCACATTCAAGAATGATCTGATTAGAAATCTGGAGATTAGACTTCAGAAAGAGAGAGAGAGATAGTAGCTAGTTTTTCTAAACCTAAATCTGTTTTACCCTTGATAGATGAGTTTGTACCTCAAAAGGGTAAGGCTGGATTAGGATTTAAGAAAACTGTCTGGACTGCTAGGTCCAAATCTAAAGGCAAAACCCCAGCACAAAACATAAAGCTTGCTGTAGATACTTCAACCAGGGTAGTACCTAAACAAAGGTACAACAGGTTTGAGTGTTGGTGTTGTGGCAAGATAGGCCACTTTTCCTTAGATTGTTGGCACAATTCTAGTGTCAAAGAGAGTAGCAAACTGCCTGTTAGAAGAGCTACAGGTAGTTTTGTTAAAGGTCAGACTAACTTGCACCAAGGACCCAAGAGTTATTTAGGTTCTAAGGTTAAGTAATCTGTTTTGCAGGTGAGTCCAAGTGGTCATACCCCTATATGTTACTTGGACAGTGGATGTTCCAGGAACATGACTGGAACTAGGGGGTTGCTGAAGGACTACACACCTATCAAGGATGGCCCTAAAGTAACCTTTGGTGGTTCAGAAAAGGAATCATCAAGGGATTTGGTAACATTTCTAGTAATCAGATTACAATTACTCAAGTGGCTTATGTAAAGGATTTGAAACACAACCTCATTAGTATAAGTCAGCTGAGTGATTTAGGATATGACATCTCATTTGTCAAGAATGGTTGTCATATCAAATGGTCAAGTGATCAAAAGATCATTTTGACAGGTTATAGAAAAAGGAATGTTTACTGTCTTGACTTTGTGTGTGAGAATAATGTTTCTCCTATTTGTCTTGTAGCTGATGAGAGAGTCTCTCATTGTGTCAAATGGCACAAGAGGCTAGCCCATCTAAATTACAAGACTATTGGCCAACTCTTTAGCAAAGAGTTAGTGAGAAATGGTCCTCAAGTTAAGTGTATAAAGGATGGGATATGCTCAGCTTGTCAAAAAGGCAAGCAGACCAAATCCACCTTTCATAGCCTTGAGAACAAGGATTCTGTGAGGTGTCTATACCTCTTGCATATGGATCTTTTTGGTCCTATGCCAGTTCACAGTCTAGGTAGGAACGTCTACACATTTATGGTAGTAGATGACTATTCAAGATATTCCTGGGTGTTCTTCCTAAGACAAAAAACTGAAACCCCAAGTATCTTATATAGTTTTGTTAAACAAATTCAGAATGAGTTGGACAGTACAGTGGTCAAAATCAGAAGTGACCATGGTACTGAATTTCAGTCTGAAAGTATAACAAAACTGTGTGAAGAATTTAGGATATTTCAAGAATTTCTTCACCAAGAACACCTCAGCAAAATGGTATTGCTGAAAGGAAGAATAGAACATTGATAGAGGTTGGTAGAACCTTATTAAGTGACACTTCTCTCCCAGAATATTTCTGGGCTGAGGCAGTAAATACTGCTTGTCATGTGATCAATAGGGCTACTATCACAAGAGTCTGTACATGTAGTCTTTGATGAAGCAAGGCTCATTAACAGTGAATTGCCAAGTAGTGTTTGCAGTTCTACAGGTATAATTAAGAGGATGGATAAGCTTACCATTGCAGAAGATTCTACTGCAACTCAGTAAATGGAAAATGGTGGCTGCTGTCCAAGGGGAGTACAATACTCTCTAGATGCTGAAGAAGACCAAGAGGTGCAACTAAATGAAGTGGTTGGAGGTGTTCAACCTGAAGAAAGACTACATCCAACTAATAGACACTTAAAGGATCATCCAGCCAATCAGATAATTGGTGATCCAAGACAAGGAGTGCAAACAAGAAGCAGGAACCTGAGTACAGTTCTTTACTCCAGCTTCCTATCCCAAGTGGAACCAAAGAAGTTTGAAGAAGTTCTAGACCCTCATTGGATTGATGTTATGCAAGAGGAGCTGAATCAGTTCAGGAGGTGCAAGGTCTGGAAGCTTGTTCCTAAACCCAAAGACCACAATATCATTGGAACAAAGTGGATCTTTAGGAACAAATTGGATGAGAATGGAATCATCATAAAGAATAAAGCTAGACTTGTTGTAAAGGGATATAGGCAGGAAGAAGGTATTGATTTTGATCAAACCTTTGCTCCAGTAGCAAGACTGGAGGCAATCAGTATGTTCCTTGCTTATGCAACATATCAAGGGTTCAAGGTATTCCAAATGGATGTGAAATTAGCATTCCTGAATGGAAACTTAAAGAAAGAAGTTTATGTTGAGCAGCCCTCAGGTTTTGTTGAGTCTCTCAAACCTGATTATGTTTATAGACTTAGGAAGACATTGTATGGGTTGAAACAAGCCCCAAGGGCTTTGTATGAAAACCTGTCTAGTTTCCTCATGGAGAACAAATTCTCAACGGAGAAAATAGACAAGACTCTATTCTTTAGGGAATCTAAAGGAAAGATTATTCTAGTCCAAATATATGTGATGACATAATATTTGGGTCTACTGAAAATAATCTTTGCAGGAAGTTTGCAAAACTTATACAAGAAAAATTTGAAATGAGCAGTATGGGGGAACTTAAGTTCTTCTTGGGTCTCCAAGTTAGACAGACTGAACATGGCTTGTCCATATGTCAGTCTAAGTTCACCCTAGAGTTAATAAAGAAGTATGGTATGGAATCATCCACTACCATGAAAACTTCTATGGGGTCAAGTGTGTCTCTAAGCAAAGATGATGCAAGGAAACCTATAGATGAAACTTTGTATAGAGGGATAGTTGGCTCTCTATTATATCTGACTGCTAGTAGACCAGATATCATGTATGCTACATGTGTCTGTGCTAGGTACCAAGCATGCCCTAAAGAATCTCATCTGACTGCATTCAAAAGGATTTTGAGATATCTTAAGGGCACACCATTTCTAGGCCTTTGGTACCCTATGAATAGAGATTTTCTACTAACAGGTTATTCAGATGCAGATTTTGCAGGTTGTAAGGAAGATAGAAAGAGTACTACAGGAACCTGTCAATTTCTAGGAGGAAGGCTGGTGTCATGGAGCAGTAAGAAGCAGACCAGTGTGGCAATCTCCACAACTGAGTCAGAATATGTGGCAGCAGGAAGTTGCTGTGCACAACTTTTGTGGATACAACATCGGCTAGAAGACTATGGTATCCAGGTAAGTAAAACACCTTTATTTGTGATTCTACAAGTGTCATTTCTATTGCAAATAATCCTGTCTCACATAGTAGGACTAAGCACATAGAAATTAAATACCATTTTCTTAGAGAATATGTAGAAAAAGAAGACATTTCACTAGAATATGTTAACACAGATAATTAGATTGATGATATGTTTACTAAGCCCCTAGATGAAACCAAATTCAATAATTTTAAAATTGAATTAGGAATGTTGAACTTAGGATAGGTTCATAAAATTGGCTAAGTAAAATGGTGTCGACATATAAAGTTGTCTGTATCGACACATAGAAGTGGTGTCGACATTTCAGAGAAATGGTGTCGACACATTTAGGAAGTCTGTGTCGGCACTTCAGCGAAATGGTGTCAACACATGCAGAGTTGTGTCGACACATCCAGGGTGGTGTCGACACTTAGATTTAACACTAATTTCGTCGAGTAGAGTTTTGACTAATCATCGAGCTGGGATGTATAAGTGTCGACACATATATTCTGTCGACTATATTTGTGTCGACACATTAGAAGTAGGTGTCAACCCTTTTCAACAGTTTCAACACATTTCAAGTATTTCGTCGCGCCTTTTTACCTTCGATTTTAGAAAGGTATAAATAGGTCTTTCACATTGTTTGTCGACACGCTCACCATAGTTTCGAGACAAAACTTGTGTGTCGACATCTCTCTTCTCTAAATTCAAAATTTCTCTAAACCCTAATGGAGCCCAAGCTAGAAGAGAACATCAATGAAGGTTATAAGCTAGTGCGACATGCCTTGACGACGCGGAACCAGAAATTCAAGGTGTTGTAACCCTAGTTGCAGAGACTTGGTTAGAGTATCTAGTTTTAGAGCCAATCAAGATTTGGAAGAAGGAGGTCCTCGAATTCTTTAGTGCAGCTACCCTTGATGAAACAGGTCTTAAGATTAAATCCAAAGTCCATGGAGTTATGGTGAAAGTCACCCAGAAAAGTCTAAGAAAAGTTCTACATCTACCTAGAACTAAAGAAGAGGAAGATGTACCTGCATCAAAGATAAGGGAGGCATTGCAATGGTGTGGACTTAATTCAAGCATGAAGATTGGATCAGTTTTTAATAGGAAAGGCATGAACATGCAAGGCAAGTTCTTGTCTAAAATAGTAGGAAAGGTAATTCTGAGCAAGCCAGGTGGGCATGATAGAATATCAGCTCACATGTTCAGTTTAATGACAAGGATCATTTTCAAACTCAAAACTGATTGGTCAGCAGTGATGTTTGACAAGATTAAGGAAAGTCTAAAGAAGCCCAATCTGGGTAGGATTATGAGTTTGTTCTTGGCTGGAACTATTCCAGAAGTGATGAACCAAGCTGTTGGATCAAAGATAAACCATATGAGGAGGATGAATATTAGGATTATCTCAAGGTGGGATAGGGTGTTGACAAAGGACATGCCTACTCCAGAAAAGGAAGTTTCTCAATAAAAGAAGAAGAAGAAAGCCATTGTGGCTCCTGAATCCTCAAGTAGCTCAGAGGAGCAAGTAGTTTTCAGTTCTAATGAGGATGAAGCTGATAAGGAAGCAGCTGATGTTACTGGAAGGCCACCAGTAAGGACTGAAGATATACAGAGGCAGGGGGAGCTACCATCTGCTAGCCCCATTCACCTGGATTCACTCCCAGGGGAGCCTCATCATGTGGATGAGCCAACTCACTTAGACAGTGAAAGGGCAACCCAAACAATTCTTGAGGTAATCAATGAAGTTAATCAATCAATTTTCATATTGAGGATGAAGTATTGACTGAATCTTTAATTAATGTTGATCAGCAAACTCAGTTAAATAGTCAACCACAAGATGTTGTCATGGAAGACACATCTGTTGCTGATTATGCTCCTGAGATAAGAGATTCTTCAGTCCATACTCAACAGGAGTTTACTCTAGAAGAGTTATTCCCTGATTTACTACAGACTGATTTTGAGGGAGAGAAAGCAGCTTTTGAGGGGGAAAAGGTCAATCTTGAGGGGAGCATGTAGAGTTTCATGAGGAAACTGCAAGAAATGAAACTGAGGAGCAAAGGAATGCTGAGGAGCTACCATGAGCAGAAAGGAATTGCCACCTACTCCACAGGATAGAGTAGACATTGCCAGTACTTCTGCTTTTGAGGATGAAGAGGCTGCTATAGCCAAGAAAAGAAATCTACATGTCTTCAAAAGGAGAAGCCAGACCTACAAGAAGGCTCTGCAAATAATTACTCCTCAGCCTGCCCCAATAGCTGATTACAGCTCCTTGCTGGTGGCTTTGCAGATCAAGATGGATGAGCAAAGGAAGGCTCTAGAAAAATATATGGATGAAGGACATAAATCCCTTCAATTTGATCTGGCTCAAGACATCAAATCTATAAGATTTGAAGTTAATCTAACTAAGAAAGAAATGATTGATTGTTTCCACAAAGGAGGCAATGCAGTGGTATATCTGGCTACTCATCAAGAGAAGATAAAGAAACAGGTTGATGATATGGCAGTAAAACAAGGATATATTCTTGAGAATCAGATTAGAATGAATGATAATCTAACTGAATCACATAATGTGATAGTAACTGAAATGCAGAATATTGCAGCTGCTCAGACTGCAGCACGAACTGTTGCCAAGGCTGAGTTTGACAAGCAATTACAAGAACACCTAACTGCTGTTAAAACTGTAATTGAAGATTCTCAAAAGGCTATTACTGACAAGCTCCAAAAGTTAAAACCTTTTTATAAAGATCGTGTTAACAATCTGAATGCTCAGATCAGATTCCAGAAGGATGATCTTAGGGATCATATAGAAAGAGAAGTCATAAAGGGGGAGAGGGAATAAGTCAAAGCAGGCTCTGACCATGCTAAATGGATTTCAAACAGCATCAGAGCTACCCTGGATATCCACCTTTGTGTGATGATGATAATGTTACTGAATCTGGTATACATCCTGCTGTTTTTGGAGGTGAGCAAGCTGAAGTGGCTCAAGTGATCTACCCTCCAGCAGATTTTGACATGATACATCAAGAGATTAAATCTATATATAGTCCTCCAGAAGGTTAAATGTGATCATTGAAAGTAGTACAGCCTGTGCCAGAGGCAGTATTAAAAGAGCAAGAAGCTCAATTATCCAAGAAGAGGTTCAGGGAACAGGCCGAGTTAAGGCCAGATTTTGAGCAGTGGAGCCCAACTTCTAGAAATATTATAATGACTGCTTGGAAGGCTGCAAAGGATAATATCCTAGAAAGGGCAAATGGTATTCTGAGCAAGAGTGGAAAAAAAGCATGAAGCTAGGCAAGAGATCATAGTTCAGTACAGAAGGAAGGCTAAACTTGGGAAGCTACCTCCTAATGCACATGGGCCTAGAAAGTATTTCCCTAAGCCTTATCATTATTTTGAGAGACAAAAGATAAGGGCTAAAGAACAGAAGAAGAAAAATCTTAAGGGCAAGAAGCCTGCTGATGACACTGATGCTCCAGTTCAAGCCAAGATTCAATCTGGAAAGGGCATTGTCATCAAGGAGCCAGAGCAGCCATAGAATAGAATTTTCTTAAGTTTACAACTTTGTAATCATTGCATTAAAATCCATGTAAACTTTTGATTAATGAAACTATTGGAAGTTGTAACAAAACAATGTTTGATGTTCAATCTGTTACATTTTTATTCTGTGAAGATTGTTTATACATGTTTTGTTTAGTATTTACCCTGTCATATAATACTGTCATACATCATATTGAGTATTTGTTATGAATGTTGTATATATTGACTAAGGGTTATGACTTCTCCAAATAGGGGGAGATTGTTGGGTACATTGGAAAATGTGTACAGATTTGGAGAAGCCTCAACCTACTCAATAATATACATCAAGATGTATTTGATGTGCTTTGAGTTTATATGTGCAGGTTTAGTAATTGCAGGAAATGCATAAAAGTTTCTAAGTCCATGTGTCGACCACCAGAGATGCAGTGTCGACTTATGAAGGCTTGTGTCGACACCTAGAGAAGCTGTGTCGACACTTGGAGTATTTGTGTCGACACCAGGAAAGGTAGAGTTGACACCAAAAGAAAAGTGTCGACACATACAGGCAGTGACGACACACTATGAAGAATACTCAACATATATCATGTCGACACTTAGAGGCAGTGTCGACACCCAGAGAAGCTTAGTTGACATCCAATGTGTCGACACCAGGAAGCTGTGTCAACACACTGAAGGCATTGTCGACATCAACTGTGTCGACACACAGGACTTGTGTCTACACACAGCAAGTTTCAACACAGTTAAAGTAAAGAAGTACTTGTGTCGACACAAAGGAGATGTGTCGACACTCAGCTAGTATCAACAACAGAAGAAGTTGTGTCGACACTAAGGAGATGTGTCGACACTCAGCTAGTATCAACAACAAAAGAAGTTGTGTCGACACAAAGGAGATGTGTCGACACACAGCAGGAATTCAAACTAAGTTTAAAGAAGAAAGTATTGTGTCACGACACACTCAATCAGTGTCGACACATTCAACAGAAAAAGTGTCGAGAAGCTATTACAATAACAGAACCCTCCTTCTAATACACACCCCCCCAAGTGTCCCTA